>JAAAKO020013345.1:0-17064 GCA_010015015.2 Bolitophila cinerea
CGCCTTGGACTTTAGCGCTTATGTCTTGTAGCTCAGTAGTCCTTGGTGCATTGTGCGGATATGGGACTGGCGCTTCTTCCACACCGTTGTCCTCAGCGATCACCTTTTGAAGAATACAAAATGGTAGTAGTCCGATGGATAGTGATTACCATTAGGTCAGGCACATGCGTGCCCTCAGAATCTAAAATACACTGAGAGTCACTCAGTACCTGATCCAAAGGTAATCGAGCATATAATATTCAAATTGTACAGAAACACTTGATCACACACAAAAACATAATTTCAAAAAAACTCATAAAAAATTGTTAATTTATACCTGATGAACTAAACTGCAGATGACACCATTTGTGATCTTTTAGTTTTTCCAAAAGTATTCGCTTCGACGGTTGTGGGTCCAGAATTTTTCGCAGCAGCGACAGAACCAATGTGTCCAGTTTGCTCCATGGTGTTATTGTAGTCCAGCGATCGTTGCTTTTCCACTTGACGTATTCGGCACACCCGGTGGACGGTTGGTCCCAAGGAAGTTCTGTAAATAATTAGAAAAACACGACAATGAGTATAAATGAAAAAAAAACTAAGTCCTTTTATAAATTCTCTACAATTATTTTTTCTAACTTCAAAAACAAGATTTATAAAAAGACGTTGCATAAAATGTTTTCTTCAAATAAAAAACGATTTAGGAGTCTAAAATTGAATAGATTCAGACTCGGACGAGTCTATGTAATAAATTTCAATTTGAATGGATAATGGGGGTAATGAGCCCTTTCCCACTCAAGCAAAATCGCCATAGATAATTTAAGTAAGTAAAGAGATTTTAATAACTTTAATAACAAAACTGGAATGTTTACAACTAAGGCCACCAAAGTTATAATATGAACCTTAAAATAACAGTGCTCACTGAAAATATAACAGGGTGAAAAAACATAAATAGCAGCCACAAACGATAATCTTTAATCATCTAGCGTTTAAAAGAGGGTGAGCGACGCAATTTTATACCAGTTTTGCACTTGGGCTTACCGATATGGCTTAGTAACTGAACTTTATCTAAAAAAGGAACATTTCTGAAAATCTTATAGAATGCATTTTTTTATAAAACTGATTACAATTGATTCTACCTAAATGTTTGTCAATTCCTTTTTGTTACAAATAGTTGATCAAAAGCGTATTAAAGCTGTACATATATTGTTTAATAATAGACCAAAATATATATATTATTTTGCAGAATTTAAATTATATTTAAATTTCATATTGAAATTTAATCAAAAAATATATATTTTATTGTTTTTTTGCAGCTTTTTGGTTTATTTAAAAAAACAAAGGACGCAGAATTTAAGCTTTCAACGGGTAAACAGAATTAAAAGGCAACACATTCTCCGCCAACCATATTTAGAACCATTAGGTTTAAGCCATTACCCATAAATAAACCGAGTAACGATAGTTTTTAATTATTATTTGTTACGCCAGTAAATAGCTTTTAGCTGATTTGACAATGGCGCTTACGGCCACACACCCTTTCAACGGACGTCTATAATTTTAATGTTTTTTGTTTGGTGGCGATTCAAATAATCCAGACTCAAGATCAATAATTTCAATGATTATCAAATCTGCGCACCAGTACTAAACAAGCAAAAAAAATTAACACAAACCTCCAGCCAACATCGCCACAAGAATAACGCCGCACGACCAAAGATCCGCTGGTGTCGCACTGTACGGCTTGGTGAGTACTTCTGGAGCCACATAAGGCAGTGTGCCACACCGTTTGTCAAGCAATCGCTCTTTGCCCTTCATTCTGTTAACACACAAAAAATCTAGATATTATTTATATGTCTGTGCGCGAAACGCAGTAGCTCATGTGTACCTAATACCTAAACATTGTAGCCATGCCAAAGTCTGAGATCTTGAGATTATCGTTTGCGTCCAGGAGTAGATTCTCGGGCTTCAGGTCACGATGAGCGACTCCTCGCAAATGTAAGTACTCCACGCCGGACAACAGTTGATTGAAATACCGTTGCGCGCCATGTTGTGCCATACCGGTGTCAGGTTCTGAATACATAATATATATATATAAAGCAACTACCCTTATAGCACACAGAGTTCTTTGACCTTACCAATACGATCGAACAGTTCACCACCGGCTGCATACTCTAGAAAAATGTACTCAATGTCTCCTTGTGTCCGTTTGCCAAAGAACCGCAAAATATGTGGATCTTGCAATATTTTCTGTATACACACTTCCTTCTTCACCGAATTACTTGCGTCCGGGTGTTTCTTTAAATCGACCATTTTCATGGCAACCGCTTCGCCAGTTTGCCGGTTAAGCAAAAGTTTAACTCTATAAATAAATGACTGACTGTTAGAACGACACTCAAAAGGAATCACAAAAATCAATAAAACATAAATGCAAACACTATAAAACTGAACGGCAACAATAAAAAAGAAACGAATTTTGTGTTTTTTTTCTTTCTTGCAGTGGTTGCCATTAGACTGTCGGCACACCCATTGTCAAAGGTTCATGAACACGAGGCACACATGTATATATGCACATGAAAAAACCCTTTTTTGGTATTTCTACATTTCTATTTAAGAACATTTTTAACAGAAAGATTTTAAAAATAATAATGGTAAACTTACTCGCCATAGGCACCCTCGCCAAGAGTTTGCGCAAGAATCCATCCTTCAACGAACTCCCGATTGCCATTTTGGGAAGCCATCTTTTACCGCACACCGAAAACTCCAAACACGTTCGTGCCGGACGTGTTGGGGGGGTGGGCGTCTCGCACAGGATACAACTCAGAACTCACACTCTAGTAAAACCAAATGTTTGCGTTATGTCGGGAGCATTGTTTGCTGCACACCGCGTTTTGCCGGCTAGACTGCGGAGGATAACAAAGAGAAATAGCATCAGTCAAAATGTGTCGATCTCTTTTTAGGACAAGGACTGCAATACTATCATTCGGGACACACTATCTTTTTATGGGAACACTCACAAACACACGCGGTGCAAAACCATCGTAACGTAACGTAAAAAGTCGACACACACAAGGATAAGGATTACGGATGCAAATGTATAGTATATTATATTCGCGCAAGAGGCAAAGATCAAAAAGCGGTCTGCAAGAAGAATTGACTCTACTACATTCTACGTTGTCTTTGTTTTATATGTATGTATATGTATTTATATATACGTATATACAATCTCAAATCTGTGCGTCTTGCAATTTCGCCCAATGACGAAACGAAATGCAATTTGCAATGGCGAATCATTTACATGCGCGCTGCTTTGCGGCGCCGCGTAGCACATTGGCCCGGCATTTCATTCGTGTTTTTTTTCAGTGCCGGTTTTTTTGTTTCGATCAGCGACCTTTACCAATGCTAATGCTATAATGTACCCGCTTCTTTTTTTGTACCTCACAAAATTCTTGTACGAGTTGGAACTTGAAACCGAGCAAAAAAAGTCGCGTGTGGCATAGCAACACAACGAACGACACAAGAAATCGAATTAACAAATAAATATATACAACGTTTTTTGTGATTGTAGTAAAAATCACAAACTTTAACTACTGGCCACTAACATTTAATCGCGAAAAATACTTACAAAATCGCTGCTTGATTGATTTACAACGAAACTATATTTAATAAGCACGTTTAACGTTGACGCTACGCTGTTTGACGTTGAATGAAGAAGGAAAAATGGCAAAGAAGTTTATCGATGTCGAACTTACCGTCGCAATTTGATCGTTTTACAAACATTTTTTTGCACACTTTTTTTAAAACATTTTTGTTGTTTTATATGATTTAATTATATTAAATACACACACATTGTGTTTGAAAAAATAATCAGGACTTACGACTGAGGAGGTGCCTGTGGTTCGAAGATCGATTGCACTCTGAAATTTAGCTCCTTGAACCATGGTTGTTGCAGTTTACTTGCGGCATTTTGCTATGCCGACAAAATTTAAGGTTATATATTTGCAGACGTATAACAGAACTTGGTAGAAAGCCGTACTAGAAGAAATGTATATTTTAGTACATTTTTGATTTTGTATTTTATTAAATCGATGTTGCAAAATAGGTAAGAAACGATATATGAAGGTAAAAAATATGTTATGCATCAAGTTTTAATAAAAATGTATTTAAAAAACAGTACAGGCGAATAATGGGTGGGAGGGGTTTAAAGATTTGTAATAAAAATAGATTAAAAAAATATTGCGGCTGAGCGTCCTGGAAAGTATGATTAGTGTGTTGGGTATCAAATTAAAGGTATTTAAAATATCTTAAATTTAAAAGGTTGCCATTATTTTGTAAAAGGCCGAACCTAAACAGCACTTTATTTTTTAAGGCCGTGGACACCCTTTTTAAGGCAGTTTAAGCTTAATATGGTAAATAAATACCTTTAATTTGGTACCCAACCCACTTACCACACTTTCCGGGTCGCTCCAGAATATTTATTTATCAATTTTTTTTAGCAAACCTTTGAACCCCTCTCACCCTTAAGGGGTTCATTTCCTAGAAACCATATTATGTTTTTCGGGGTTGGAGGTTCCTATCCAAGACCTCAACAAGGCAGAAGTTCAGTTTAGGCCTTCAGCCCAGTTTTTCTGTGTATCTAACAACCCTGCGATCCCCTAATATCCACCCAATTTTTTACCTCTTTATATAATCAAAAGTAAAAAAATCAACGCAAGTTTTGGGTAGGGTAGGGGTAGTGTTTCGTAAATAATTAAATTATCATATCCAAAGTTTATTAACGGCGATGAATCAACTTATCGTTAATTTTAATCTATTGTGATTTATTCATAAACAGTATAACACATCTACTACTTTCCGACACACAGATTTTGACAGTAATAAAAAATACAGAATAAACAACATAACCAAAAATCATACAAAATAAACGTTTCATATTTTGCTAAAACATTATTTTAACTAAAATCCATTCCATAAAAACAGACTAGAAATGGGCGATAAAGGAAAAATGAAAGTGAATGTAAGTATAGCTAAAATACCATTAGTTTCTGTCGAAACCACCCTAACACCAACACATATATTTTTTTTAGCTGCAAGGACCCGGTGGTGATAACAAGGAGAAACGTCGCAAAGAGTCCATTCTGGACCTGAGTAAGTACCTCGAGAAGACGATTCGCGTTAAGTTTGCTGGCGGCCGAGAAGCTGCCGGCGTACTAAAGGGCTACGATCCACTTCTCAATCTTGTGCTGGACAATACCATCGAACACCTGCGTGATCCCGACGAGCCGTACAAAATGGCAGAGAGCACACGAAACCTAGGCCTTGTTGTGTGTCGCGGCACATCGGTCGTGTTGATTTGTCCACAAGACGGCATGGAATCTATTCAGAATCCGTTCGTTCCGCAAGAATCGTAATTTATAAAGAATAGAGTGTAAACATAAAATAAATTCATACCAGATAACGAAGAACCTGAGTGTATCATTGCAGAGTTATGTTTTCTAGGCTTCAAGATAGCATATATTTAAAATACAGTGGGTTTTTTTATCATGTATATATTATTTATTTTCATTGATACGTGTTTATAACTGGGTGGTTGCATTTTACATCTAAAGAATAAGTTCAATTTGAACAACATCTGTGATTTCTTTTCCTACCTAGTAAATATACTTTGTGTTTGTTTTTTGTTTGAAAACGGAATGAATGTTGCTCCTATAGAGACAAATAGGCTTTTCATAAAGAGGCACTCCTAGTTTCTTATTTTTTCGTCTGGCTGGATTCTGTCCCAAATAAAAATACATAAATATATTAAATTATATGCGATCCTGCATAGCAAGGACTTGTTGCTTAATTAAAGTTTTTTCCCATTCTTATAGCATAAACTTTTTGCTTATTTAAACATTTTTTTTAAATAGATATAGTTAATTTAAGTTCTAATATCATAGTTTAAATTAAATTATAGTCCTAACTAAGTATATTTATCTTTCTATTTTCATTGTCAACAATGCTGCTCCTATAAAAGCTCATCTTTTCTATCAGATGCATTTCTTTTTGCCTTTCTAGAGCAAATAAATAAGCGTGCCCACGTTTTTAGGTAACTAACTTAAAACAAAACACGCACACTTAATGTTAAACATAATGATTTAGTTGGATAAACACTATTTAGACGAACGCGCCTTGTCAATAGTTAATCGCTCAATGTCCGAGAAACCCAGAATACTCTCGATCGCGTTCAGGTGGCCGTGCGTGTTCTCTTTGTCGGTCAAGAAATAGTAGATTGCACTCTTCAGGAACTGCAGCGTCACCTCTGGATCGACCTTGTTCTTGCTCTGCTGGGCATCGATAAGGCGACGGTACATTGTCTAAAAAAACAAACAAAATCAACTTTATTACATTATCTAATAAGTTGTATTACTAAAAAGGTAAATAGATAATACAAGTGAAAAGTTCGTTGCCTTTGAAAACGGTGCAACTAAAACGTATAAAAAGCATGCAAAACTCAAAACATACACGCGTACAGATGAAGAAAACACTAAACAAAAATAAAAAAAGAGAAAATAAATAAAGTCTATCTATCTACTATTCTATATAGGTATCTGGAAACGATGCAATTGTCGTAAAGGATTCCGTTGTGTGTTTTCAACTGTGTACGAACGGATGTTGAATTTACAAACCTTTCTCGCGCCTAGTAACCACAATGAAACCGCTTCTTTGGCGCTCAGAAGAACCTGAGAGCTTCCGCTTTCTTGAATACAGCTCGCTTCCTGGATAATGTCGAAATAAAAGAGAAAATGTAACTGAGTTTTGGTTTTGTGTGTGTATGTGATTCCATGAGTGGATATGACAAAAGATCCGTGTGGTTTTTTGTATTATTAACTGTGCCTTTTGTTACTGTGTGAAAATATTAGATAAACTACTCCACTGAAGATAAAAATTTAAGATAAAATTCCGTTACTCAAATGAAAACCTGTTGCCTAAATAACACACCTCTATATATGTACCTTTGGCAAATGCACGCATGATATATGTTACAAAATCGTATATGTTTAGTAATTAAATTAAATACAATAAAATGAATGTGTGTGCGTGTAAATCGTGTACAGTGAACATCTAGCACAACCCGCATCTCACCATAGCACACGCACTAATAATAATAATTATTATTATATGAAATATGATAATAAATCGAATGAATATTTTAATAAGAATATCAGACATGTGGCTGTGTGTACCTTAATCTTTTCCAGTTCGTTTTGGGTTACTTGAAGCTGTTGTATCAGTTCGGGCACGGAAACTCGATTCGATGGGCCTTGACGGGCAAACTCCATAACCTATACAACACCAATATATATATTATTATAATGAACGAAATAAAACAAACAAATTTTAGAATTAATACCTTATCCGCCGTTGAAATGCGTTCCGCCTCCTGACCCTTGGTGTACATGTGCAAGTACATCTTGTTCTGTTTGTCCTCTTGCTCCTGTAGCTTCTGTTGCAGTTCTTCGAGTTGTTTCTCCAGCTCACGAATGCGCTCCTTGGCTTGCTCATAGTCGGGCACCAGATCGGCATATCGAGTATTGCACTCGGCCAGCTTCTGCAGCAATGCCTCGACACGATCGTTGTGTGTATTCCTAACGTCTAGTGCGTCCGCATCGTGACACTTTGTCAACTCCTCCAACTTTAGTTCGTACATTCGCATCAGCTCGTGCTTCTGTTCATCGCGATCACTGCCACATGCGATGTCGTGTGTCTGTACGTACGAGTCCTTTGAGTTAATCGAAGACGTTGTGATGTCCTCAAAATGACCGGAATCGGCAAAAGAGCTTTGCATTTCAGACGATGCATGACACACACGCTCCAGGAAATTATTCGTATTTAGATTCTGTGAATAGTTCACGTGACGCGGGCTACTCTTGGTTGCGTCGTCGGTCATGTCAACGATGGGTGAAACGTCTTGGGATGTCTTGAGATCATTGTTCTCGCGCACTGTGACCGCATCACTGGAATTTGACTTTTCTTCAGGTGAGCTTAGCGAGGCTTTGAATAGACGCAACTCGACCACTTCTCTGGTAAGTCTACAATCGAAGAATTTAAATGCGATTAATATATAATATATATAGCAGATGAATTTTATAAAATTATAACAAATACCTTAAAATCTCACTGTCGCGCTGCTCGAGATCCATGCGTGCCTGTGACAGCAACATTTTCAAGCGTTTAATATGCTTCTGTGCACGCTGTGTCGGTGTCAGATAGTCTTCTCCAGTTTGACCAGCAAAACTGGAGCAGTGCACCACGTACTTCATCTTTCGACCACTGAAGGTTGTACCATTTCGGGCCACGAACGGATGCTCGCACGATGACATGCCTGATCGGCCGGACGCCATTGATGTGTAACTGTACAGCGAGTCTAAATCATCGTCTGGATAGACGTCTACTGGTGAGTCCGGAGTGACCGGTGGTGTCTTTGGTGTCAGTCTGCTCGGTTGCCCGCGTGGTGTGCACGGCGTTTGTGGCGTATGCGGCGATCGCTGGGCACGATGCGCCGCTGCCGAACCACAGTTTGTCAGGTTCAAGGACTATAGAGAAAAAAAAACATAATAAGGTTATATATAATTATTATATCCTTTGGAATTTAGGTTCAAGTATCGAGGTTGATTACTGTGTGGCAATAAGCTGATCTGACAGAATATGTATTACTGTTAAAAGTCTATCCGACTAGTATTCTTTATAGAAATTTATATTCCTAGATTAATAGTAAAAAATCCGGAAAACTAGGCTAAAATATATAAGTAACTTATTTTCGAAGATAATCAATGCATAAAAAGGACTTATTCCGTTGCCACAGTATTAATCGGGTACCCACCCCCGGAATTTGAATTAATTTATCATTTTTTTGAATATAATAAACTGGAAAACACTCATAAAATAATAAAACTATTTTCTGAATACCCTTTTCGAATGATGCAGACGCTGATGATAGTGACGTAGTGTCCTCCACTCACTGATTTTCATAGCGATAAGCAAGGACGAATTTGTGTACAAGGAGTAAGGACAACGATGACGTCTACTAGTGACGTCTGCGCTCGTGGTGACCCGTGACGTCAAATAATTTCTACTATGTGTGTTTTTGTGTTTTTTGAGTTTACCTCGGAGTTTACTGAGATTTCTGTTTGTTTTGAATTTTGAATGAAAGGAGCTGACACGTGTGACTTTGACAGATGAAAAAGGATATTTTTGTGTTTGTATATAACCTCGAAAAAGTTTTATTTTAATTTCAATGACGAAAAATTATATAAAACATAAATAACTACTCTTTATGGTATTAAAATAATATTTTACAATTGCAATTTTTAAAATATAAAAGGGTTTTTGCTTGATTTTTCCACAAAAATTAAAAAATTAAAAAAAAAATCCTTAAATTTTTATGAGTTAAAATTAATTGTTAATTTAAAAAAAAAATCCGCACTTTTATCTTGTTTATTTATTGCAATTTTATTGTTTTAGCATTTCTTTATGTACTATAATAAAAAATATATTTTACATTTAATTTACTTTAATTTAATTTTAATAATTAAATATTTTATAATCCTTGTAGAGCATATAGGACTAGCACTTTTGCAAATATCACAGACCATATAAACTGTATTTTTTAAATATTTTTTTATATAACGAGAAGACACTCCTGTTTTTAGAGTCTATAAAATAAACACTAAACTCGCGTATTCATAATAGATTATGAGCGTGAGCGCCGAGGGAGCACCACATGCGTGCATAATTCTGCACAGTGCGAGTGCACATCAATAATCCTAAACATATATACAGAGTATACTATAGAGAGAATATATACTACATCAATACACTCACACGCGCAAAAAATCGATAACCCAATTTTTACTTCAGAAAAAACACTTTACTATTCAATTAAACGCAAAGAGTGTAAAAATTTTTTACAAAGTACAGAGTTTATACAATATACATAATATGAGTTTTGTAGTTATGATTATAAATAAATATATTCACTCACCAGTCCACTATGATTGTCTGTAGTACTGCTACTACTGCATCCACCGTCCGTGGTGCATGTCGGAGCTGCTGATACCTCACCACCAGTAATCGTTGTTGGACTGCTATTCTTTGGCTCAGCGCCAGTAGAGGCATCACTTGGCGCTGCTGCTGCTAGTTCCTTCCGGACAACGGTATGCGTGTGGCCACAATGCGCCATACTGCTGATGCTCGACAAGGATTTGGAGCCGTTCAACTCTTTGCCGCCAGTGTTTTTGCGTGAACTCAATTGCACTGAATTCGTCGGTGTTCCCGTTCTGTGCTGCTGGCACTTATTTGCGGACGATTCCGTGTGTGCAAAAGCTTTGCGTGTACTAATTGTACAACACTGTTCTGTACTCTTTGAATTTGCATCGTTTGATGGGGGTGGCGTCGTCTGTAGAGCGGCAGCACTGCTACCCGTGCTAACAGAGCGCAAGCGCAGTGAGAGCGATCGCCGGAGTGCCTGTGGCGAGGGTTGTGGGATTCGCGTGGGCTCGAAACTGAACGGGTGACGTTGACTGTTTGGCGTGGACGGTTTTGACATTGTAAATCATTTGCACGGGGCTGTTAACTGGCGGTGTGATGATTGTACGGGAATTCTGTAAGCATAATTATATATTTTTTATTAAGTTTATATATAATCAGTAAAAAAATAATAATATTATATACAATATACAATATTTTTGTACTTTGTTGTATATACTTTTTGTTACTAGTTTCAAACAAAAAATATAAATCTCATTATTAAAAAAAATTAGGAGTTTTTAGAATTGTAATTTTCAAGATTCAGATTAAAGATGTCATTTACAACATGAAAGATGGTTTAAGATGCAAGTTGGTGATAACGATATAAAAAATCCAAAAGGATAAATTCGAAATCGTGAAAAACAAATGCCTGATAGCCAAAATCCTTTAACCATCCTCCAGCTGAAAAGACCCATGAAATACAAAAATTACAAGATATAATATTAAAACAGAGAAACTTTGGAAATTTTCAGATAATTTTGCTTGTTTTTTGCTTTTTTAAAGTTTTTTTTTAAAAAAATTTTTTGAATGTAAATGACAAAATGCAATGGGAGGAAGGTTAAACTTAAATCATACACGAAGAAATCCTTAAAAAACACCATTCATTTTTTGCAATATTTGCAATTTATGATTTTCCTTTTGAGATATTGATTTTCAGGCATTTCCTTTCAATTTATATGCATTTTTTGGGAGTTTTTTTGGATTTCGTCCAGCACACATGTATCTATATTGACTCTCCTGCTGATTATTTCTTAAAAGTTGGAAAATTTTTGTTTTCAGAGAACTGTGCTTAGTGTTTAAGTCTATCACGTAATAAAGATAACTTACTCCTATTAAAAAATATAGATAAAAAGAAAAATAAATTCCAAAATAGCTCGAATCTAATAATTTTTACTAATATTTTGGTTAATTTTTTTTGATATAAAATAAAACAGAAAATTTCTTAAATCCTTTTTTTAATTATTTCAAATAATTCTATTCCGAATAATTTCCAGACATTTTTCAAGACTTGAGCAGATAGAGATAAACAACCATTTCTTGAAAATTATATGTGTCTGCTGGTGACGAACGGAAAATATTTAAAAGAAAGAAATTTTATCCATAAAGACTAGAGCAAAAAATATCATTACAAAATTTAAAACGACTAATCTAAAAACTATTAAAAAAAACTATCCGAAAGACTCTTTTTTATTGTGAAGAAGGTACAATCAATTATTGTTCAAGTTGAAGAAGCATATACCATGGTATCTATCATTATTACTTGGCTGTTGGCTAATCCTAGACCATGGATTTTCTAGATTTTTTTCTCACTGATGAATGATTATCCAAAAAAGTATTAGAAATGCTGTTTAAATATAATCAAAAGTTCTGTAGACAATAATATAATAATATAAATAAGTTGCTTCAAAGCTTGGTTTAAAAATGTAAACTAAATCTAAATAACTCAATATTTGGATAGACTGTCTGAAAGGTAATATAAAAGTTTTGTATTTTAATAATAATGTTAATATTGGGACATTTTTTGTTTTAAACCGGGGTCGAATTATCGCATATTGAAAGTTTTATATTAAGATTAAATTTTGAGTCGGAAAAATAATTTAAGAACTTAAAGTAGTTTTCATCAGAACATTTGTTTATTTGTTTGCCACATTTTGTTTAAAGTGTACGTTGCGAGATAATTTTTTTACTCACTCCCCTATATGCTCTCTCCGGAAATGAAACCCCGAGAGAGAAATAGACAATACTCATGCAGGTAATAATTAAAGGTTATATATCTTTATTATTGTATATATTATATAATTATTTACCATTAAGAATCGATATAGTTTATATGTACATGAAATTGGAGCAAGAGTAGGATCAGAAAAGCGAAAGTGTGTCACAGACACGTAAGCTTTTATTATTTATATAGCGTATGTATATGCCAAAGAAAATTATTAAATACCTCATTCAGTTTTTGGATTAGGAAAAAATCCAAAACATCAGATTATACTTGCAAATGTAATAAAATATCCTTTCTAAAAGTTGGTTATTAAATGAAGAAGAAAATAAAATAAAGTTTGTGTAGCATTATATTATAAATGCTAAATTATTCATTCATGTGAAGAGTATGCAAATCATAAGTCTTATTGATATTTTTTGTTTTAAAAATTATACCCGAATTTTAACTTTAATTAATATTTTTAATATTGATACAATGATATAGATAAAAATTAATAATCTGGCTTTTTGCTTTTACCATATTGTTTAATGTGTATTGTGAATGTTTTGTTTTATCAAAATAAACAACCAAAACTCACTTTCACTATACTATTCCTAACTTTCACTGCATCCGGGGTAACTTTAAAATTTAACCCATATTTGCGGATGTGATGCCAAGAGTTTATATATTATATCACATACTACAGAGTTCCTGTGCTATTTTCAACTAATAAATCTGGTTGAATCCAAGCAAAAGGTTAGTTACACGCGCGCTCACAGACAAGAGAGATTCAAACGCGTCCAGACCGAATTACGAACTGTGCCAACGCAAAATCTACTCAATACAATGAGCTCTAATATTTACTCCTTTTTGCAAGTATATAACTGTGTTTATGTACAAACATATATTTGTAAATAAATAGCAATGTGTCTGAACAGTGTGTCCATGATTTATTTTAATATAATAAATGTTATGATTCTTTGAATACACTTTTACAGGATTAAAAAGGGGGCACCAAAAATCGGTTCTGTGAACCATAATAAGGGCAATACAAAATAACTTCACACAAAATTAAAACAAAAGGTTTTTTTTTAATAATTTACTAGAATTTTTTTAGACTTTTTAAATTTTTTATTGCTTTTTAAAGTATTTTTTGTTTGTTTTCCATTTTTTTACCCATTTTTCCATCTGTTATTTTTGAAATTTTGAATATTTTTGTGCAGGAAAAAAACGTACTTTTATTCAATGTTTGATGTAGGTTCTAATTAAAATTAAAACCTCGTTAAAAATAATTTAAATAATATTTTTGGCACCATTTTTTTGAAAGGTATAATTTTGTTTCTTTATAAAATTTATTCAATATTTGTAAATCTTTTTTGTATGTGACAATATTTGGTGATCATTATTTTGTACTCATTTTAACATGTCACGCAAATTTAGACAGGAATTTTTTTAATCTTTTTGTTGGAATTATTAATAGCAAAAATATAGTTGTTTAACGGTCACACTGTGCAATATATATAAAAGGGTGTAAAATGAGGTTTTTAACTTGTGTATATATGTGTTTGTGTTTCCGTTTAGCCTTGTGGTATTAAACGCATAACTATACAGTATATCTCTATAGTATATTTCATGTTATTATATATTTATATTTATAGTCGTATAATATATATATATATAATGTATTTGTGAATAGTAAATTCCGACACATACAGATGCACAAAGGGGTATTTTTTGGATCGTTGTTGAGTATTTATTAGAACCCTCAGTGCGCTGTACTCGATATTATTTATTGTTTGTTAATTATTTTATAAAAATAGAAACAAAATAAAATAAGAAAGTTAAAATCAGTTTGCTACATTTGTTTAAAAGAATATTGGCAGTCAAGCAAAATTATTTTTTAAACTGTATTCATGAGTAACGGTAATATTTTTTTTTTGTTTTTAAATATTATGTATTTTTTAAAGATCTACAAATAAATGGAGTCTGATTAACAAAATATTTTTGGTGATGATGGAGATTTATAAAGAGGATTTTACATTTAACAATTATACTACGAGTAGAAATTGACAAATATATTTTGGAAATTGTTGGACTTTCAAGGTTTAATTAATCGAGAATATCAACTTCAGTTGAAAATTGATAGAAAATATTTAAAATATGATTTACTATTTCTACAAATTAATCTTATATTTCTAAAAAAATATTATTATTATTTTTATCATTATTATTAAATTATTATTTTTTGAAAAAATATTTTTCTTTAAGTAAAAATAAGTTTCCTAAAGATTTTCTGTATTTTTAAATATTTCGTGTACACCGAGGAAAAACATGCTCAAAATTCATAAATGATCGGTCCGAAAGATAAATTTGAAGATTTTCAGTCATGAACTGGCCTCTGTCACCCCTAAAGCCTAAACGGATAAGCATCTTGAAGCAAACCACCCTGTATAATTGAAGTGAAAATTTCATATGTCACATATAATATATTATGTACTCGCTGCTTGTATATTGAAATATATATATTTTTTTGTATAACACATACGACGCGACGCCGCAAAATATATAAGTTTTCCTGTTTGGTGTCGTGTTAGAAGCCCATTAGGTGCCCTGTGTGATGCCCGTTTCCTTGCAATTTATGTTTGCTGAAAATCGAGAAAATATTGCATATACTATATATATATGTTAGTGTAGACTCTAGTCTCTTGTTCTATAGTAACTACATACAACTTTTCAGTATTCATGTTCATTTTATCCATTTGAGTTAAGGCAAACCTTCATCCAGGTTGAGTAACCCCTGCCAGACACTTGAACTCAATTGCAAGCTAAAATAATATATGATATTGCGCACTGCGCACGATTGCGTAATGAGCTTTCGTATTATACACGAGGGATTATCTTCAAAAAACAAATTTATAATAAAACTGTAAACAAAAGATTAAATCGATTAAATTGTATCGTATTTGTATAAAAATAGCTGACGAGTTCAAGCAGGATCGAATTTTGGGCGTATCTTTTGTGGATTAGTAGATATATAAGTATATAGAAAGTATAGATGGATACAAGTTTGAGTTTTGAGGTTGTGTATAATTGCCCCAGTATCAACTAGTAATAATACTTAGTAGGTAAAGTTGGCTTTTCTCCCATTTTGAAAACACAAATATGAAGTTTTTCGGATACCTAAAGATGGGAACTTTACATCAACAAAAACAACACGTCATCCTTTTTGTCATGCTGTCATAAATATATATAATTTCAAAAGCCTTTGTATTTTTTTATCGAAAAACAAGCAGAAACCAAAAATAACTGCAGAACAAAACACACAAAACAAAAGTAATTTCAAAATAACAGCTCGAGTCCGCTGTAATACTGTAAAATAAAATTACAAAAGTTATTGTCTGTAAAAGAATTGTGTTGTTAACAGATATACTAACACTGAGATAAAAGCCAAATACGCTCCAATTACATCCGTCAATACTTTCTTTAACGTATTCTGTTCAAATAACAGGCTTTTTTCATTTTTATAATTTAAGCAAAATGTTCGTTATTACATTTTGTGTTTATAATATGTATTTTTAGAGCTTATTTTATGGACTTAAAACCATATTGTATGGCTTATTTAGGCGCTTAAAATGATACTTTTACTTATTACTTATTTTTGGTTGCGCTATATATTTATTATTTATGTGCTAATACTGGATTGGTGATGAAATCCTGAAGTCGTTTGCCTGAACTCATAATCCTAAAATCATAATCCTAAAAGAAACTGTAAATCAAATACCTAATGGGTATTAAAAATGATTGAAAACCATTAAATTTTGAAAGTGTCAAAGTCCTCCTTTAAAAATTATTGCACTCATTTCGTCATTCAGACCCTTGTTTTTGAGGATTTATTTTTTCAGACATTATAACATTTACAATTTTTATTTTCAGGATTTTGTCACGTACCCGTTAATACTTTGTATCAGAAATGAAAGATGATTTAAGTCGGATGAGATATCGGCATAAAAAAATAGTTGATGTTTTTAATAATGTCTCTCCCAACTATCAATTATTGTATAAAAATTGTTCAAAATGATCAAATAATGACCAAAGGTATCTGTGCTTTTATAGCTATTTATCAATAATGTCCAAAACAAATAGTAAAAAGCTAAAATATGACTAAATAGTGAAAAATGCTATAATATATAGCTATAAAAGCTAAAATATGACTAAATTATATGACGAATTACCTATAATGACTACATAAAGTTACCATTTTACTTTTTTAGTCAGAGATTATTGTTATATGTTCCTATATTATGTTTTGTGTTGTTCTAAATGGCACATCATAATAAAATGGATTAATGGATATTATTAAAGGTGACAAGATATACGATTTTCTAATCCAAAAACATGTGAGAAAAATTCTTTCGTAATGTTAAAAATATGCAAAAAACCTGTATTAAAGGTAATGAGGGGTTTTAAAGTTATCGCCCAATTTAAAATGTTTTTTTTGTGGATAAATGTGTTTAAGGTGATGTAGTTTTTAAAACGGCAAACTATATATTAAAAACCCATCTTTTCAACCCATTGCTTAAGCTTCTATTAATTTTAATTCTCTTGTAAACAATATTTTAGTGTATGATATTTTTTTGTTCCTTTTTGTGCTACTAATTTACTTGTTTGGGTCAGTTGAAAATCCTTTTAAGAGAAAACAAAAAAAACCTGCAAGTTATCATCACAAGAACTAATTTGCATTATGGCCAAAAAGCTTGGTAAAATGCACAATTTGAAGATATTTCTAAAATTCTAAGAAAAAATGGCAAAATGTTTCATTGATT
>JAAAKO020013356.1:0-17062 GCA_010015015.2 Bolitophila cinerea
GCATTAAATAAATACCCTATTACCCTTTTAGGAATGGGAAAATCTAAAATATAATGATGCAGTTATTTTTTATTAAATTAATATGTATTATAACAAAAATAAAAAAGGGACTTTTCTGCCATATAAACTTGAAACCCTCCTAACTCCCACATGGGGCCGCTTGCCGAAAACTCCCCACACAAACGTTGTTCGGGGGATCATTCTTAACATTCCCTGCGAAATTGGTTGAAATCGGGCAGAAGCCCTTATATCAAAGTTCAGCCAAACATACTTATTTCCTAGAAGTTGTTTTAAAATATTTTCGTCATTGCATTTAATATTAATTTCTAATACAACAATTTAATCATATTTTTAGTAAAAAAAAACAATAAATGACATCAATATTTACTGATTTTATTAAATTTTAATTAAACCTAATATATGTGTATATCTTTATGAAATAAAAAAGAAAATTATAGTTAGGTGGATACGGGGAGTATAAAACTATATTTTTATTATTTTAGAGGTTGCTACATTTAAATTTCGATCAAACCCTATATACTCCATATATTATTTTATTTATTTGAGGTCCTGCTAAATTAAATAATCGCCATACAGTAAAATATGGATTAACCCATTAAGTACCAAATTAAGTAAAAAATATCCAAAAGAAAAGGTTAGGTTTTTGTAATTAATCCGCAGTTTATAATAATAATAATAATACGTTATAAATATTATTTTTGTGAAATTTAAAGTTCAAATTATAATATCATTTTAATTGATTAGTTAAATTATATTAAATTAATTTTTACTACTCCTAATATTTAAGTATGGGTATCTGAATTTACAATATTGTTTCCGCTTTTTTCCAATTTTGCCCACGTACAGCTGAAATATGTGCCTTGCACAGATCATCTAACGCACCTTAACTACAACTATTAACCTTTTTATAATCCTTGATCTGAATATTGATGCTATTAAATGACAGCTAATATTTTAAATATCCTTATTTTTCCAATAATATTTTATTTGACAACATATGTTATGTTATAATATACAAGAACAATTATTTCATGGGCAAAATTCTAGTAACATTATTTAAATTTATATACATATATTTATATATGCATTTAAATATATATATATATATATATATATTTAATTAGAGTTGTAATATCTACTTTGCGATTTAATACTTTTTACATTACGAATGACAACAACAAAATTTGGTTGAAAATTCACAAAAAAATGGAATGTGAAAAATTCAAAAGAAATACAATTAAAGAATTGATTTTATTTCTGAAAAAAAAAACTGAAAAGAACCAACCAATATATACATAGATACTCTTGAATTAATTGTGCAATCATAACTTAGGCCTTGCCCGAAATTGCGACAGATGCTGAGGTGTTCTTGATGTCGCTGTCTTTTTCCAATTGCTTTCCAAGGTATTCCCTGTTTAATAAAAAAAACAAAGTTAGTTTAAATGTAACTGAAAATTTTAGGTAATATGTAAATGTACCAATTGTGGACCATAAGCTTCTGTACAGCCAACAATGCCTCGTAACGAACATTAGGATCGTCATGGCTCAGCAATTGCATAACTAGCTGCTTGCCTCCCAACTGTTCAATGACACTACAAAAATATAGATAATTTAAATACTGTATTTTAAATCCGATTTCATAATATACTATACAACTTACTGTTTGCCTCGAGGGTTGTGACGAACGTATTCTCCAATGTCGTAGCTAGCAACGGACAAAACAAGCGGGTCCTTAGAAGAGTCAAGCAAATGGACGAGGCAACGCAAAAGATCATAGTTCTTCTCATTCAGACGCAAAGCATTTTCACGCCAGAACTTAGCAGACTTGTGAACTGGAGACCATTCCAAACTAACAATTTGTATTGAAACTATAAATTCTAATTTATTAAGGATAGTTGTGAATTAGATAATTACCGTCCACTGCGAATCTCAGTAGCGTACTCATCGAACGAGCTCAAGTCTTGCACGGAGTTCTGCAACTTTTCAATGAGAAAATCAACGTCACCGCTAATATCTTCATCATCATAACGACGTTGTTCCAAAATAGACAACTGCTTCAAAACCTTGCACTGGACCATGGCAATGCAGTGTTCCTTGGCTACCTGCAAATCTTGCGGCTTCTCAATCAAATTGTGGAACACAGCCAAAATAATGCGAGTGACTTTCTCCTTAGCCGAGTCATTCAGGATGTCAGCCATAATCGGGATAACATTGAATTTGTTCATTTTCTCAGCGAGGAGTGGATTGAAGGTTAGTACCCACAAACAGAATACCAATTGGTATTGAACCTAAAATATGAAATCATTTATTATATTCAATACTTAAACATAAACAATAACAAATACCTGGAAGTTCACCCTGGAAGATAAAATGCTGACCAGAGTGCTTATACCATCAACACTCACGAAGGCGAAACGATACTCATCTACGCGAAGCATCATCTGCAGACACCTAGCCACCGACTGGATGTATTCGTTGCTCTACGATTTATTATTAATACAAAACATAAAAATAAAATTAGTATTTAAATAATTTGTTTGCAAACTCGCAATTTTTTGTTAGTTAACAAAGCGTAAACATTATATTCCTTGTAGAAAATTCTGAATTTAAACAATTATTTAAAATATTAGGCAAACCACAATACTTTTCGACGTTATTACCATTAAGGTGCACGTGTTAGTTGTAATTTATAAAATCTACATTATGCTCTAGCATCAAAACAGGTATTTTCAATATTTCTACACTACATTTTTGAAAAATAAATCACAAAAACAAAAAAAAATCAACATTTTTTTAAGGCTATTTTTATAATTAAAACGCAAGTTTTGATGCTTTACAAATACATTTGCAAAACAACATTTATCTATTAGTTTGAATTGCATTTGAAAATATTAGTCGAAAATAGTAAAGAAAATAAAAATGTACATAATAAATATGAAACTACCGATAAGGGTTTTGGCATATTTGGTGCGTTCGTCGAGCCATCGTCAACGCCGCTCGACAAATCTTTGTACCGTTCAACATTGTGCGGTTGTTGATGTTGGCCGTGATGATGAGTGCCATGATGGCTGTGTGCCACTTTAATACGTTTCGACAATTCGGCCATCTCTTTTATGTAGTCTTTGGCCTTCGAGAAATAACACAGACGTGTTCGGTGTGTATGGAGGATTCAGTTAGAAATACAAAAATTAATAAAAAATATTTATGTAATAAGTTTTATATTGTTTGAATGATTGTGTGTGTGTAAACAGATTACTGTTGAACTTAGGTATAATCAAACACAACAGTTAAACAATAAAAAGGAAAACAACATCAATAATAACGGAAAATAATAGAAATGTTGTGCAAAACTTATAAAAAAGACATAAACAAAAATTTGAATAGAAAATGAACATCGCATTAGTTATTTGGAATTGAATTGAAATTAAGGATATTAGAGGAAAATTTAGAAATAAAATAGTAGGAAAAAACAGAAAATTGTCTCAATTGACACATGCCCAGCAACAACAAAACAACACGGAGTAAGGAGGAGTATTAGTGATACAAGAAGTTGGTATTATGTACATACATACAGTTTTATTTATATGTTATGTTGGTTAAAGACAAAGGCACCCGTATACAATTACAATTTACCGCTCCAGAATAAATATACACATTTTTTTAAATTCATTGCACACTTACGATTAATTTTGAAAATACATTATATTACAATTAATAGTATTTTTATCTAAATAAATATTAAAATATATTGATTTAAATAAAAATGCTTTTAAAATATATTTTATATCAAAGCCATTTTTTTATATTTTACATAATTTCTAATGAAGTTGTGCGAATTTAAGAAAAGATTGAAATGTTAGTTGATTTGTATTTTTTATACAAAAAAGGAATAAAAAAGGAAAGGTGATGGAAAGGATATGCATAGCAGTGTTTACATAAAAAAAATCCCATTCCATCTCGCCTATATATATTTAGTTTAGTTTAAAAAGATCAATGCCCGATTCCACCAAAGCAGTTCATCAATTGAACCGAGTTTAAACGCCCAATTTGAACCGGTTAACGAAGTTTAAAATCGGTCAAATGTTGAACTGCTGCTGCGAGCATAAATGGTATGACCGTTAATTTAGATAATATATATTGCAAACTTATCGAAACATATCGAAATAGTAACAGATGTTGTAATTATTTTGATTATCGTTATAAAAAAAATCAAGCTCGCTTTACTGCTAAACGTCTAAACTTAAAAAATCAACATTTTAAAATATTTCTCGTTCAACTTAAATAGATCCATTAATATTTGTATCAAATTAAATCTCATTAAAATTGACTGCATCTAAATCTTATACATGTTTTGTTTATCCTAAAAAAAGAACTGAAAGATCTTTCTCATATGTACAAAACTAATACTTTTATGTTCTAATGTGATCATTTGTAATTTATACGAACTTTTTTTGTAATCTATTCAATACATTCTGTATTTACGATTAATCTAGGCAATATTTTGAGATCACAAAAATACCACAACCCACTTTTCAAAAAGTATAAAATACAGCAAGCAATCATCTAATTCCCGTACTCACCAAAGGCGTACTTACGTTTAAAGTCAGTTGATCCTTAAGCCACTGCAAGTAGAAATGCAAGTCCGACTTAGGCATTTGCTCATGGCTCCAACAGGCGAGCTTGGCCAAAATTCTTGATGCCATATTAACAATGAAACCATTCTGACGGTTCAACAAATTCAAAAATGGACCCCACACACTCTCCTTACGCGTAGTAGCATATTCATGGAAAAGTTCCACACGAGAACGGTCTTCTTGTAAGAGATCATCAATCATGACCAAAATGTACTGAATAGTCTGGTCCTTGGAGACGTGCGACAAGAGATTAAGGAACGTCTTAGCACATTGATTCGGATCGGCCTTAAGGTAGACAGTCTTCTTATCGCTGTCCAGAGCGCTAACACACTGGTAATCTTCTGCCGAAATCATCTGCGACCTACAAGTCAAATCAAAATATTTCAATAGAATCACGTGATTAAATAAAAAAGTAAACATAACACTTACTGCATGTAAGATTGCCAGTTGATTTGACTCTGGCGAATCTCTCCTGCCTGCTGCTGCAAAACACTGGTGGCAGCAATCATATCTAGCAATATAAGAATTACGTCAAACATTTTTTTATGCAAAGAAAATATTAAATATTTTTTTTATATTATTGTTTTCTTGTGATACTATACTTCTTGTTACCATAATATCATTATTGCCCATTTAGCAATATTGATTTTATGTTCTTTAGCTTATGTACACAAAATAAGATAAGTGAATAAAAGTAGATACTCCCTCCTGCCACTTTAGGTGTACCCCAGTTTTCGTGAGAAAATACAAGGGAAATGAAAGCAAATGCACAAATATGCAATTACTTACCAATTTTGTCGTCCGGCAAGGACTGGATTAATTCTTGAACGTTATCCGCCATCACTTTAGATTTATTAAACTTTGCTTCAATAAACTTTTAAAGTATTAATGGAAATTAAGGATTTTTCTTTTGCGTGACAGAAACTCAGCTGAGTGTCTTGTGACTTTTTCGCGAAATTTTACGAACCAAGACACGACACGACGTATTTAGATGAAACTTGAAAGTTGTTTTGACATTTTAGCAGTTTGGCCAACATTTCAAATATATGTGTTTTTATTTTTATTGTATATGAAATTTAGTTCATCATCGAACCCTACTAATATAAAAATGTTACCAGTTACGATTACAAAAGAAAATACTTCATTACGCTTCACTTTAATTAATAATTTAAATTTAATATAAAATATGCCAACTGTTAAATTCTATATGTATTTTTTACAATAATTAAATATAATTTTAAATAACCCAAGACAACGACCAATCTGACATGGAAGCTTTAAACGTACTCACTATAATATATTATTTATTTATAAATTATATGACAGCACAATCCAGTTGGATTTTAGATTAAATTATATATGTGATTTTATAAAAGATAAACAATTAATAATAAAAAATGTATAATTGTAAAATGTAAATAGTAAAACCACACAACCATATCTAGACCCAATATATTTAGTTATTGTATTTAACAATCGAACTCATTATGTTAACAAAAAGTAAAAAAGATAGTTTTTCACCGGTTCTCATGTCAAACATACAAAATAAAGGATATCTCCTAGGAGCTAGTGTTATCATACTAAATAGACAAATGTGTGATTATATACACGAAAACGGTTGTTTCGGCATTAAATCAATAACAAAAAGTCCTTCATCCTTTCACATGCAGTCCTCACCGAGTCTTGCTGATAGCATGCTCAATATAAGCACTCCTGATATACCAATTCAGTGGAACGATGTAGATTCTTTAGTACTTTTCCTTGAAGAAGCATTTTTCTTACATTATTCTCTAAAAAGCTTAGATATTTTAAATTTTAATAATAAAATGTTCAGCTCAAATAGTTTGTTCAAAAAATGTGTTGATATAAAACCTACTTTTTCTCTACATTTTATCGTTTACCATTATTTAAGATCAAAAAATTGGGTTGTTAAGTGTGGTTTAAAGTTTGGAGGTGATTTTGGTAAGACCTATTTATAAATAATACCTATATCCTTTATTTTATTCAATTCCATCTTAGTATTGTATAGAAAAGGACCACATTACAATCATGCAAAATATATAGTTATTTCAAATTGGTCTGACCACAATGAAGAATTAGGTTATCAATTGTCTGCACCAGATCTACATGGTCATTACCGTGTAGCGGAAACATCAAAGAAGGTAAAATAAAATATAATTCAAAAAGGTTTTACTAATAATTTATTTTGTTCAGACGCTTCTTCTGCTGGAAGTTACACGACCTCCGGGTTGTGAAGAGTGCACTTTAGAAAATTTGCACGAGTTCACAGTTGCAGAGGTATCACCAAAGAGATTTAATTGGAACCAAGAAAGATAATAATAGTAAAAATAATTATTTTTTGTTTTGTATTTTTTTATATCTGACTACATATTTGATATTTATATTATAATTTTAATTTAAACATAACAATTATCTTATACCATTACTCCTTTGCACTTTCTAATAAAGCCCGTTGTTTCTTTGTAATGCCAGTACGTCTAAACTCAGATCTTTGATCCAGATATATTCCTGTGCATTCCTGAATAAACTTTTCGTCTTGATACCATTTACCCAAACACGTTTTTAAGGCATCATTCTCGCTGCGGCACTTAAAAACCATAAACACATTGCTTGCTTTGCCACACTTTTCAAATTCTCCGACTTCCGCAAAGCATTTTTCAATTCTGGCACGATCCCGCATAATTTTTGGCACTAAAACTTCCTTTTCAACATTGCGTAGTGTTTTATCATCGGGATTACCTAAAATATAAATTTTGTACAGTTAATTTATTAGGTTGTTGTTCGTATATTTGTAAATGTAACAGGTTCAGGAGGATACCCGGACGCAAATGTTTTTATATAAGTGCAAGCAACAAATAAGAGTAAAAGTACATAATATCAACATTAGGAATAAAATATTATTTCTACAATAACAATATTGGTTTTTCAAAATAATTTGAATTTCTTACCTAAACCTTTTGGTCCTCCTCCTTGTCTGGTAGGTAAAACACTCGGTACTTCAGCTTCTTCATCTTGTTTGACCATTTTAAATATTTTTTTAACCAATGAATTGGACCTGCACTTGTTATACGATTGCGGTCTTTGCAAAAAAATAATAATATTTTAGTAAAACATAAAATTCAAATAAAAAAATACTTTTGAGCATTGACTTGTGACAGCTGTCAAATGTAAAATCCCACTCATCCAAATTTTATGTATTTCTTCATGTTTATTTTGTAGGTGGATCTGCGTATCTGCATGAACGTGAAATATTTAGTTTTTAACATAAAGAAAAGAATAGAATAGAACGTTAATAGAATGTTTAAAATTAGAATTAATTAAAATATATAATATATATATTATTAAAAAATATCAATCACTTTCAGCATTTATTTAAAAAAACCTTATATGTTATACTATTCTCAACTGAAGTGCAGTTTAGGCAAAACGCCTAAACTCTACACTCTTGTCTCAAAGAGACTTTGAAGAGGAACCCCCTAACACCGAAACACAACATTTTATGTTTAGGAAATGAACACCTTTTAGGGGTGGGAAGGGTTTAAAGATTTGTTAAAAAATAGGAAAAAATATTTTGGAAAGTTCGGTGATTCAAGGTAAGTGTGTATGGTATCAAATTAAAGGAAAAAAGAGGGAAGGGGATCTAATCCCCCTTTCAGGAGATATAAAAAACCTCATATTTCATACAATTTGATTTAGATAGAAGAGGGGGGGAAACGAATGAAATGATGTAATTTTTTTAACGACAAATCTTTACATCCCGTAGGCCGTAGACTCCTATTGCCAAAAAAAATATATATTCTTCATACATTTCTTTGATTTGGTTCAATTTCGTATGAGTCAGGCGACCACGAACTAAGGTTTAAATGGCCTGAAACCATATATTACCCTAAAAAGGGTGTCCACGATCTTAAAAACTGAACAGCTGTGTATAGGTTTGAACTTTTACAAAATAATGGCATCCCCCTTCCTTCCTCTCCCTACAGAAATTGATATGAAATATGACGTTTTTTAATATATCCTGAATGCAGCCTCTGATTGCCACCCTTTTATTTGTATATTATAGATATTTTAAATACATTCAATTTGTTACCAAACACACTTACCACACTTCCCAAAACGCTCCGAAATATTTATTTTTCTTATTTTTTACCAAATCTTTAAACCCCTCCCACCCCTAAGGGGTTCCTAGATATAATATTATGTTATTCGGTGTTCGGGCAATCCCCTTAAGAGAGGGGAGGGGTAGAAAAACTCCCGAGTCACTAAAGCCTAAACTGCGAACGCCCAATTTTCTATAGAAGGTGAAGGGGAGAGGGAATCGAAAAAGTAATGCCATTATTTAAAAAAATGTCAAACCTAGACAGTAGCCGGTGGGTCGATTGAAAGTGAGTTTGTATGGAAAAAAAAACGTGAAATGTTCTTTACCCTCAAGGCACAAAAGTTGTATACTAAAAAACATATTTTTGGCAATATATATTTTTTAAGTTGATACCTAAAAAAGGAAAAATTAAATTAAACTGAAATATCTCGGATAATGGATAATTTATTTTTTAAAAAAATGTATAAGAGTATAATAATGTAAAAAATAACTATATAAAAATCTAATTTATTTTTAAAAAATGTATAAGAGTATTTTTTTTAAATATGTTTGGCTGAAGTTACATTTAGCAGCCCCTTAATGAGAGGGTTGGGGTGGTCTTAAATGGTAAAAGGAAGAGAATACATGACTAACAGTTACGCTGTTAATTGGGGGTAAACGGGGTAAACGTCCAAAAAATCAAATTCGTTTGTACAAAATTAGTAAAAATTGTACAAAATTCGGCGAGGTGTAGATCCTTTGTATGAAATACAATTAAAAAATGTGTCAATGTTGGCGAAGGGCAATGGGAAATTTACACCAGCTATGCTGGCCCACTGTCAACTTTTACTTTTAAATAAGAGAAAAAACTACAATGGAAACATTATTTTATGAATTTGATTTAATAGAATTTATCCCCGTTGACAATCACACATTTTTTTATATTTTACCCCACCTGAATAAGCTCCTCAACCTGAAAAAAAGGCCTAAAAAGTTTAAGGTTATTACCATTTATTAAGCTAAACAACCTGAATAAGCTAAACATGTGCAATATAGGCTGAATAAAAAAATCCTTTAAATCAGTCCTATTTAAAACAAACCTTAATAAGCTTAAACTGAATAATGCTGAATAATATGGCTAGATAAGATTTTTTCAGTTATTTAAGAAGCAAACTATCTTATATAATGGTTCGGCCTAAATATTTTACCAAATAAGACATTATACAGCTTTTGGCTAAAAAAAACATTGCTTTTGACGATTTGATTTGTTTTAACTTCCATTCAGAGTTATTATCTTAAACCAAAAGTAAACGAAAAACACTAAAATTACGATATATTTACATATATTCAAATACTAACAATAACGATGCTCTATAGTTTTTTTTATTTGAAAGTTGTATGTATGTATGTATGTAAAGAAAAAAGATACATTTAAGAAACTGAAAAATTATATTTATAAATTTCGAGTATATTACACTAAAAGGACTAAACTATATAATAACACTATAAAACTAATTAAACGTATTTGTGTGGCGTTGATCAAATGACTGTGAAGTATATGGCCAATATGGAGGAGCTGCAAAAAGTGGAGTTGCTGCAGATGGTTTAATAACTGTATGCGATGAAGAAGATGTCAAAGATGCAGGTATTGAGTATGGTTGTACGCTCGACGCATTTAGCTCTGATGAAGAATGCGGCATGAAGTGGTGCTGGTATTTGTAGTTAGCTGCTGAAATCATGTTTGCAGTTTGATCTCCACCCTGTGTTTGTTGCTGACAAGCTGTCATAAGTCCGTGAAAGTCGAATTTGTATGCATATCGTTTTCCGTGCACTTTTGTCATTATGTTTTTGTCGTAATAATATCTATAAAAATAATTAAAATTAGAATGCGGAAATTGTTGTTTAAGGTACTTATTTCACACTTTTTGAAATTATATAGTCATATATCAAAAACCCTAATCTGACCAAGCTTTGCCTACTAAAAATATTCATTATTAAAAAGGCATATTTTTCATGTTTTTTTGGAAAGCGATTTATTTTTTAATAAAATAATAAAATCACGTGGTGCACCTCTGCTAGATTTGATATTCATTACTACGACAAACGTCAAACTGCGTAAGAGATTTTTTTACGTAAGAGCAGCAATCATACATACACGCAGTTAGGGATAATACTGTCTTACGCAGTTTGACGTTTGTTGTGGTTGACCCCATTGACTATATACACCTAAGAGCAATAATACTCTAGAGAAGAAGTAGTTAGGTTATGTTTTTGTAATGAACATCTTTTAAAAAAATAGGCAGTCGACTTTGACGTGCTGAGTTTTTAGACCAGCTTTGAGATATTGTAATAACACGTATTTTAATAAATTCAAGACAATAAAATCGCAGATATTTGTTAAAATGTATAAGGTAGATACTATTTTAAATTTTTATAATGTTTTTTTTTTACTTACAAGCTTTTATGGTAAAATAATTAAATAATATTTGAATTTTTAAAATAAGCTTTTTTATGCGCCTTTTTAAAAATTTAGAAATTGCAGCTGTTGACGATTAAAAACCAATAAAAATAAAACTAAAACTATAAGTATAGTATAACTCTAGGTCGAGTACAGTCTCGGCCAAATAGGTTTACCTATCCTTAAATAAATGGGAAGCCCTGGTGAGCAACACCATTGTTCACCGCCTAATCACTGGTAGGTGCCTCCTTGTGCTGAAATGCTGTTGGCGGAAATAATCCCGCCAATGGGAAGTACTCCGTAGCTAGTTACTAGATGATATTCATTTCCTGAAAACGTATAGCGAGGTCATATAGCAATAATTCCTTCCATAAAAGTGTGCGGAGGCATTAGATTAGGAAAAGCCAGTAGAGTGGTCAGTTATTTATGTTGTATGAGATTGCCCAGATTCAGGTAATTTTTTTTATTACCAAAAGTTTGACAACATATACAGTTTTTCTTTTTACACTAGCCACCAGATGATAGATCCAACCGCTGTTGTGTCCATAGAGTCACTTTAGTAAGTATGTACATTTTCGTTCTACGATGTACGTGCAAAATTGGTCGCCCGCAAACGGTCCTAAATGAACGTTCATGTACCTTCGCCTGGGAATGGTCCTCCAGCAAACTACCATAGAACATCAAATGAACGTGAAAATGGCGGTCGCGGACCGTCACAGAACGACGGGGCACCATCATTTTGATCTGATGGCTCTTCTATACGCTGATACAAAACTTCCGGGATAGCTTTGTGGATCTTTTATTTTATGTGTTTTTTTGAAAAAAAGTTTCCTAAACAGAATAACCTCGAACAATTTACTACGCTATTGAACGTCGGAAAGTTTTAGGTTTATGGTAAGAATATTAATACTTCTTTTTTGGTAAAAATACCAGATTATAGTTTTGGATGGATTCTCTGATGCAAAGTGCAGTGTTAGTTCTTTTTGTTAAAAGCTCCTTCGATATCAAAAACAGTTTCAAGCGCAATTGCTTTCTCAAATTTGAAGAAAACGTTATGAAGAGCTGTTTCAGTAGACCTGCCAGCTCGATAGGCCTACTGCCTACATGATTTAGGCTCACTTATTTTAGAAAAACATTTCTTATTTGTCTATTACATTGTCTTTCAAGCGGTTTTCAAACAAATGAGCTGAGTGTTGAGTCTGAATATGGGTCTGAATTCATTTGCATCCATTGCATATTGGAGTCCTGATGAGGCATTGCTATACATCATATTACCTTTGAAAGCCGCCAGAGCTATATACTAGCCTTAAAAAAAATACGGCCCAATTTTTCGATTCTGTTGATACTATATAAATTGGTGGATAGATTCCAGCTTTATTCATGAGTCTTGAGGTTAGTTTATATAGGATTTATCAGATTTCAAAGATTTGTACGAAGCTACACAACCAACAATTTGCAACCTACGTTGTAAGTGCAACTATATAAAAGTAGCAGGATTATAGGTTTAAACACCTACTGAACTTAATTCCAGGTTGGCAATTAAAACACCTCACAAGATTAAATCAACCTAAAAGTTGCTAACCAATTGGTTGCAAAATTAGATTTTTTATCCGATGTGAGTGAATCTGTCAAGCCGAGCCACTGACGATCAAATTCATGTTTCATAGTTGGATTGATACGAAGTCATTTCGCTGGACTGGAGCTGGTCTGATCAATTCGGATAAGCCATTTCGGTAAACGGGTGGATTGTTCTTTAAAGCCAATGTGGTCTGTGTAGGTTTAAAGACTTGTGTAGTTTTTCTCATTATAAACTCCTCTGAATAGAACTCATGACGTTCAAAATAAGATAAAATTTAGTTCATATTCATGAACTTTTTGTTTATTTAAAACAAAACCACTGCCAAATATGATAAAAACAATAATATAAATCCGAAAAAGGTCATATAATATGCAAATTAAAAAATACAGTCTTCAAATCAATAAAGACAATAACAAAAAAACAAACAATAAACAAAAGTTTTTTCTCAAATTTCTTGAATGGAATGTGAGAAATCAAAATCACTAAAGTTTAGTATAAGTAATTCACAAAAAAAAATATATATACTCATAATTTCAACAATATATCATGTCACGAAATCGCAGATATTACCATATATACTTCTTTATATTTTTATATATATATATATATACTGATTGTATAAACAGTATATTATAGTATATTATACTCAAAACCTTTATGACTCACCGCAATGCTCTGCTGAGCTTATCATAATTCATATTCGGTTTGGCTTTTCTCTCTCCCCAGCGACGTGCCACTTCATCGGGATCGGTGAGTTTAAACTCCCCATTGGTCCCCTCCCATATTATGTACGATGAATTCGACGAATCAGCGAGAAGCTCCAACAGAAATTGCCAAAGCTGAATTTGGCCCGACCCCTGCGACACCAATCTGTGTGAAGCTGCATTGAGAAGCTGATATGGATCTAAAAATAGAAGTGTGTAAAGATATTTTAATGCTTGTATTTTGTATGTATGTATGTTATACCTGTGTATCTAAAATATATGTATATTATATTGCGTGTTAATGTAATTCATATAATTAAATAAACATAATATAAAAATGTATAATATTATAATTATATATAGTTCCATATATACCTTAACTGCTTTGTAAGGTTTTAGGATTTCTTTATATTTATAAAATTTGTTGTGAAATTTAGATTTGTGAGGTTATTTTTGTATATGTATTTATAACTCAGCGTGTAATTAGAGATATGCATTTCCCGACTATTTTTCGTTCTCGAGCAATCGGTAATTATTTATTTTATTTTCAAGAATTCTCTAGAAATCTTATAAAAAAGCCATTTTTTAATAAAAGATATAAAAAAATTTAAATAGATAAAAGGATAGATATTCAATAATATTAAATAAATTCTAAATATACAAATATTAATCAATTCATATCACATGTTATATTAGACATTATATACATTTTTTTTTTTTTTTTTAAATCTTAAAACCATAATAGAAATGTCCTTCTAGAACTCGTTTCTCTTGAAAAATTGCATTCATTTTGAGTTTACGTTAAACGTATTGTAAGTAAAGGGTTTTCTTTAATTTTCTATTTGTTTTTGATAGATTATGCCCACGAGTCATACAGTTTAAATAATTTTATAAATGTTGAAAAAGCATGGAAAGTGGCCGCTGTCTGTCTATTTTTAAAGCTCTATGAACCCCCACCCCAAATCTATTTGTTTTTCTGTCATTCGATGGACCATTTTTCAACCTTAAAAGACCATTACTAACTTTTGTCTCGGTTAAAAAGATATTTTAAAAATAAGTTCTGGGGATCCAACTATACGTTTTGACAACCGATAACTTCGATTGGCCATACTCGGTTAAAAGTTATTTACAAATTCAGTTTTAGAGCCAACTTTACTTATTTTCTATAATTTTATTGACTATTTTAGGATTATTTTCTTAACCGAGAGTGATTAATCAACATTATTGGTATTTTTTTGAAATTGATCAATGGATTGGCACATAGACCATTTTCGGAATATCTTTTTACCAATGATAGTCAATCAAAAATATTGTGGTCCAAATTTTTTCTATTAAAAAAAATGTGAAGTTGGTGCCCGATTTTTTAACTAACTTTTAAACAAGAATAGTCAAAGTTTTCTGGTCGTCAATCGATTGCTGCAAAAACACTGTTTCTATCTGGGGTAGTTCAAACGAGAAGTAAAATAACTAAAAAACCATCGTGAGAATTAAAAAAGTATTCTCGAAATTCCCGAAAGTCTCGTAATGAATTTTTCGAGACTTCGGGAAAAGGAATTTTCGAGAAGAGTTTCTACTTGTAATCTATTTTGTGGACAAATTGATCATTATAATTTAGTTATAGTTGAAGGAATATTTTGGATAATGGTTGTTATTATTGTACCAATTATTAGTTTCACGATGCCAATGATTTCTGAATGGCCTGTAACCCAAATCAAGCTCCTCACGTCGATAAAAATGATAATTTTAGAGCTCATTCTTAATTTCTAATTTAAGTCTTATGCTTGCATGGCCAAATGGCTATTAGAGAAAATGTTGTAACGGTTATGGTTTCTACTATTTATGATATGGAACTCTCAAACTTCACTCTGGTATACCGAAACGTATAATTACAAGTGGGAAAAAGATTCAATAAAAGAGAACCTCTCGTGCGGCAGTTGCACTCTAGATATATGCAAATACACTCAAGTCGTTAGAATCTCTCGAGATATCTGATGACAGTGACTTATTTTTCTAGGCCACCATATACGGTTTCAATAAATTACAATATTTTTGACCGCTTTTGACTTTAGCCACTGCCAAAATGCATTGGTAGCACTAAAGACTTTTTTTGTGGTCCATTTATGGTCCTTCTAGTAGAGCCTTCTATCAAGCATAAATCTATGTATTAACTAATTTGTAGATTGTTAGGTTAGTTTACAGATTTATGACCCGAGACCGTTCATTCTGGTGTTTCTGGCAAAGAGAGTTATTTCTGGGGTTACTTTGAAACATACAATATCGTACCAGGTGCGGTGATTTGGTTAGCTTTACAAGATAGGAAGGGAGTGTTGTCATTCGTCTAACCTATTGCCTCTATTTTATTGCGTCGTCTTCAATTCCAGAATGGGCAACTTAGTGCTGCAGCATTGAGTCGGTGTCTTTGAGTTTACACCATGACATGTAATCGGCTCGGCGTTTTCACTTTTCTCTCCGAGAGTTTATGCCGGAAAGGGCGCAATATTTTTTTAAACTTACTTATTTGTAAAATATTTATACATTCTGATATTATTCTTTTGCATCCGTATTGTCTCTACTTTCAAGCAGTTGAAGAAGTAGTGAAGACCAGTACTGAGACTTCGTCCAAGCTAAGTATAAAAAATAACAGAGAAAGCATCACCAGACCTCCGTAAAACTATGCCAAAGATTAAATGATTATCTCGCTCATATTTTTATAAGTACACGTAATTGCTCTTAAATTGTTTTTTTTTATAAATTCATCTTGCTGTAATGACTTGAAACAATACCTTTCAAAAAAATATTTCAAAGCCAGTAGAAGAAATGCAATCCATTTTAAGACATTTGTTTCTAGCCGCATTCAAAAACTTGATCAAATTGGAACTCCTACGCCACCGCAATCATATGGCAATCTTAATCTGTAGGTTTCTTTATATATATTATACGTTTTAAATTACGGCTGATTGAGTAATATTCATTCAAACGCACAAAAAAATATATAATTTTTTAAATTTACTTTTTGTGTGCGAAAATGTACACTGTCTTTAGATCCCACCAGCGCCAGTTATCGCTATCATAAAGTTAAATCCATGAAAAATGGCCTACCCTTACACTGGACCTCCGTCCAGAGCTGGTTGTGCGAAAAATCAAAGCTATTTTTTCAAGATGCCCATTGTGGTAAACTGATAAAATGGGCTCTAAAATTTACAAGAGCCAAGAACTTGGCTTCTTTTGCGGTATTATAACTGGACTTGTCGGTAAAACAGAGTGTTTAATTTAGAAGTACTAACTTTTTCGGAAAAAGGGTAATGATCGATAAATTAATAAAAAAACAAGCAAAAAGTAATTAGTTGTCAAAGCTTTTTTAATTAAAAGAAATCCTATTGACTAACTACAAAATTTAATAAAATAGCTGTCAATAAACGGTCTAAAAACGGTTTGTTTAAAATATTGTAAAATAAATTTATAAATCACTGTACAAAGGACTTTCTGAAACACTGTCTAAAAGACTGTCTAAAAGACTGTCTAAAAGACTGTCTAAAAGACTGTCTAAAAGACTGTCTTAAAGACTGT
>JAAAKO020013367.1:0-17059 GCA_010015015.2 Bolitophila cinerea
TATATATATATATATAGAATCGGTTAATTTATTTTACGAAAAGTTTTTCGTTTAAATAAACTATTCGATTCTCAAAATAAACAATCTTGCAAATAAACTATTCGATTCTCAATATGAACTATTCGTCGAATAAACTATTTCAAATTGTTATGTCGACTTAAAAATATATTTTATTTTAAAAGGATTATTTCAGATTTTTTATTTGTTTTATTTTTTCTTCGCAGAAATGCTATCATGCAGGAAACAACAACACGATTATGATACCGGCATCGATGGATCAACCACAACAATCAGTCCGCTGGGCTCCCCGCAGCCACCGCCGCGATCTGCACACAACAAATCCGCATCGAATGGGGGCTATTTCAGTAGTTTCAAGCATGTAAGTATCAATTTTTACAAACAATATTCTTGCCCAGTTTTGTTTAATTTAAATTAGTGTGTACTTTTCTACCCCATTTAAACAAAATAGTAAAATTATATTTATAATATTTAATATCTTTAATCTGTAAAACCACCGTTAAAAACTATTATTTAAAGATTTTTTTGTACTTTAAATAATCATTTAAATTAAAAAGAGACTAAATTAAATAATTATTTTTTAAATTCAAAATGTACTTTGATGCTTTTGGTGTATCAATAATTAATTCTGAGGGGAGAAATATCGTCATTATAGTTTTTCAAAATTAGTTTTTAAATTTTTTGAACGAAAAAAAAAGTTTGATATCTAAACCCTGATTATATATAATAAAAAAATATCGTCATTATAGTTTTTCAAAATTATTTTTTTCAAAATATTTTTTTTAAAATTCTGTTTTGAAAAATTCTGTTTTTCAAATTTCTGTTTTTCGAAATTCTTTTTTTTAAATTCTGTTTTTTAAATTCTGTTTTTTTAAATTTGGTAAAACGAAATTCTGAATAAAAAAAAAGTTTCTTATTTTTCTTTCCTTATACAGCTTGAATGATTCTATTTGGATTTTCTTGTGTTTGAAAGAAACATTATTATAGTTAAATTTCAATAAAGACGAATTATTTCTTATGCATTTGATTAGGCCCTCTGAATCCGCCAATGGTACCCCATCAGACACACAAATATGAAATAATTTAACAGTAACTAACGAAATAAACTGTATATTTAGTTATTATAATATAAAAACCAAACTATATATCATCTATATATATTCCAATATTGACCTGATCGATAGGGATCGATCATTAATCACCGAGTAATATGCTCACGTCTGATCACTCGATCATTTTGTTTTTATCGTTCCTCGTAGAATCCGATTATACTGCTGTGTACATTATCACCGCTGTGTGCATTTCAGATGGTTTACATTATACTAAAATATATACAATATACAGAAGACTTAATTTATAATACCATCTCACTCGTGGAGTGTTTTTAAATGCGTAATTGTTTGTTTATGTTATTGTATTTATCGTGTGTTAATGAATTATATAGTAGTTTATGTGATAAACCAACACCATCGCATTGAAAATACATTTTATAATAATATTTTTGTACAAATGCACAACTATCAGTACAAAAATCACTCAAGCCTTGATAACCAGAAGCGGTAGAGATCCACAGAACTTTAAAACAGAAATACTAAAAATATATATAAAAATAAAAACTTAAATCGAAATTTTTAAATACCTAATTTGAGGTTTTTCAAAATTTGCATTTTGTTTTTGGCGTGCAATGTGTATTTTTTTTTTACAATACAACCTAACAAACCTAATCTTAAAATAACAAGTCACACATTTCTAACATAAAAAAGCTTTATATTAAAATCGTAATTACTCTTTGTTGAGTATAGTGTTGTTGTAATCTGTCTGTGTTAAACACATCAAAAATGCAAAGTTTTGTTTAATTTATTTATCCAATCATAAATAAAACGTTCCTCTTTTGTATATATATACGATCAAGTTCAAGTCCCCCCACGGCAACGGCACGATTTTTCCGCGTAGCCAATGAAACATTCAGTGCGCAATCATCATCAATTTGTATTATAATATTGCAGCTATATGTATGTGCAATTGTGCATTCAAACAAGAATGCATCTTTGAGAACACAATTAACACCTCATTTGCACACCTCGATTTATTCGCAAAGGCATCATTAAACACGAACAATATACAATTCGAAATAAATAAACGAGTTTCTTTAGGTAAATTTAATGGTGCGATGCGCCATTGGTGTCAGAATAGTACAAAAATCTTGTTTTGAGTTATTATGGCCGCTTAATATATAGAGATTTTATGTTTTTTGTTAAGAAATCAATTGTTATTCATTAGAATTGTCTTGAAGTATGAAATAGTGACTGTTCCGTCCATGGAAGACTTTTGCTAGGATCCCGTCTATCATGATGATTTTTTAGTTATAAAGAGCCTTTTTGTGATAAGTACTTGTATTGCTTGATAAAATTAAAAACTATGTAAACATTTTTTTTTTGTTTTTGTAAACAACAAAAACATATTTTTATTAAATATGCAACTTGAAAAGGAACAATATAATGTAAATGACTTTAGTAAAAAGAAAGTTTATGTTAGTTAGCCAGTCTATAATACGCAGGCATTCTTCAACAAATGCTCGAGAAGCTAAAGCAGGTCGTATCACTTAAGCCTCCGCACTCTGTATTTTACATAATTTTATAATTATATTTATAAGTATATACTATATATATATACATATGCGTACATTCAAACGCGAGTTCTGTGTGATTGCAAATATTTGCGCGTGTCTTTTTTTGTTATTCTTCACAAAGACCTTCAGAAGCAACGCGGTGCGTATAGATTATAGGACATGATGTCATTATGTGTGTAATCTGCCGAGATGCTATATTAATTTAATCCATACTCTGGAGGCATGTTATACTACATATATATTAGGTGAACTCGTGAAGAGAGCACATGTATTATTTCTATTTTAAAATATATGCTTTTTGCATTCATTTATATACTGCTAATAATGGCTAGACTCTGATCGGATGAAATCTTAGCAATACATATCTTTATATATATTCGCAGATTAAAAAATACTGGAAAGTAAGTCGTTTTATTGTTTTTCTGTTGGAATAGAAATCATTATTAGGTAAGATAAGCAAATCGACTTGGCAACCGCAACGTAGCTTTTGTGTTTATTTCTGGATTTGATTAAAAAATCCTATTGCACTTTTTTGAAATTTTAATTTATAAGAAAATTTTAAAATCATTTTAACAATTAAGTATTTAATTATAGTATAATTAAATTTGGAGTTCTTAAAATTAAAAAAATATCTATGCAATCAATTTAATTCAATAATGAATGAAGCGAGATCTTAATAACAGAAAATAGTTTGTTTGATTTTTAAAACAACTTTATAATTTAAAAAATATTTCCAATTTATAAAAAAAATAATGCTTATAAATTAAAATGGTTAATGTCCAAAAAAAATGTGTTTTATTATTATTATAATATATATAATATTTAATTGGTAACCATTTTTATTAATTTATTTTTATTGGAATGCATTTATTTGGGACACAAACATTTATTTCGGCACTCTAATAATATTTTTCCGAAATAATCAAAAAGTCTCTCTAAATAAGTGTGTTCAGTTATAGTAACCATATTTGTATAAAAAGGTTTCTATAAATCTCTACAGATTTTTTAATTATCGCTTTGCTGCCTGTAATACAATTATTTGATTTGGAAAAAAAATCAGAAGGTGCCCGAATAAGGTGCCAAAAACGAGAACCCAAAATATTTGCCTCAATCATGCACAACCGGAAGCACTCGCCTCACGCGTACAGAATTAGGTAACCGCTCGAGTATACACACTTCTTAGGATGAATGTAATTTTTCCATAAAACAGCGAGCGTGGAGACAAACTGCTTGAAAATCTGATCACACGCTTCCGAGACCGTAAAACACATCGTAAAACCCAAATAAATGAACCTATAAAATGGTGACAGAGTATACGTAAACATTCGAGGGAATATAGCGTATACGAAGTATTAACAATTATCCCCACGCAGCCGATGCATCAGAATAAACAAAACACAAAAAAAAAAACAATATTAAACCTCTTTAATGATGCGTTATACAAACATACGATATTGCGTGTTTAATGTAATTGTAAAAATGCGCGGGAAGAGAAAACCGACAAATCACCATACGTTTTTGGATGCGATCAAAAACGTCGTTTTGTACATTGGTGAATTGAGTGTTGTAATAAAACGAAAACTGTTTTTATGATGAGAGAACGGAAAAGGCATCGATCGTAAAAGTGAAATTTAAAAAAATATTAAATTTTTAAATATAATAATTGTGAGGAAAAAATAAATATTTTTAAGTCTTATAGTAAACGGGGTTTTGATAAATTGGCGATTTAATTGTACCAATTTATCAAAACCCCGCTTAGTTATTTTATTACAAAAATTTAAACTATTTACTAAAAAATGTTTTCTTGGTAACAATAATTTTTTTATTGTAACAAAAATTACATCATGGTTCAAACTTTCATTATATTTTTAATACAACATTTATTTTAAAAATAACGATTTATTTAAACGCTTTTAATTAAATATCCTTTTTAAATTAAATGATTGCGCGGAATTCACAAACGATCTATTGAATTTTCCTTAATTATAACGATAGCTCTTCAAACTTGTTTATGCATTTTCTAAATGCTATACGTATATTAACGTATATACGTTTATACCGTCTATATAGATTACATATACACAATATTTAATTCTAAATTCTACAGTCTAGTTTCATATCAAAGATATAGGACTCAGGATGGCATGACAAAGAGAGAACTATACCATCACATATGGTTTTTGTGTGTTTACATTTATTTATATATAAACAATATATACAATATATACATATAGCATACAGCACATAAATTTATAACTGCGATCGAGCAGTAGGTACAGTATGTTTGTTCTCATCATATCATCGTCAGTTTTCTTTGTAGACATATATATTTATACTATTATATTATTCTACATATACATCATGATATTATTTATATGTATTTATATATATGTATGTAGGAAACAGAGAATTATAAACACACAGAACGTTATTTCTTCCTTTTTTATATACGTTAAATGCCGTGTGCGAGCGCGCGGACTCAAGACGCCGAGCATATCGCAGGTCCAAAAGCCACATAATGCGCTTGCGTGCCTGCCACCGAGCACCGAGCACCGACTGGTTTATGCGCTTGCATCTTTTGAGCGAGCGCTTCTTTTTCGCTTTAGTTGCTGGCTTCTTTTGCCTCATTTGTTAGGTTAAGTCGATGCAAAACGAGTTGTTTGCGCACACACGCGCCATCGACGGACGTTGTCTGCACATTTGCAACGATGAATCATCGCTCATCGCGTACAATTCATTACATTTATATAAATTCGTATATTATATAAACCGCATGTGCACTGCGCAGTGCAATATATGGTCCTTCAGATGATTTTCTTTTACATGTCTATAAGTTTAGTACGTTTGTACACGTAATACACAAAAAAACACTAATATCACATTTGCATACATCGCACATGATATTTGATAACATTTATTAAATCCATCGTGATAATGGTGTTATAAACTGCTTTTACTCTCCTCCATCTGCACCTGAAGCACTTCTTATCATATCACATCATGCCATTACACGACTATCGCTTATAATGCTTGCATGATCTGCATCTATACTGTATTTATCGACGCCGATAATCTTCGTATATTTCGAAAAATAAAAAAACTGCATTTATATAATATTGCCGGATAGAGACCTTTATTCAGATTTTATTTTCGGTGTCTTGGCTTCTCGCAGAAATACGATTCCAGAAGGAATATAAATCATTCAAATATATACATCCGAAACGAAAGTCGTTGAACCACAAGACAATAAGAATGAAAGTGGTGTTGTTGTGTTTTTATATCTGAGGATCTAGAAAACCATGATAATAAATTTTGTTTACCTTTATGTGAATAGAGAGGCTATCCCAAAAATCCTACAATAAATCTTGACAAAAAACGCATAAATTTTAAATGGCAAAAACTGACTTTCACTTTTAGTCAAGATTGCAAATGAAGATTCAATTTCATTATAATATCGATACCAGTAAAAAAACAAAGGAGCTAAGGTATAAGTCCATGAAAATTTGACGGGACATCTTAGTTGAAGCTACAAATCAATTAAATAATTATCAATTCCAAACGGACATAATGGATGTTAAGTCCGTTTATTTGCACACAAAACGGACATAATGTCCAAATGGACAATTGGAAATTATGTCGGTTTCAAATAGACATATAATGTCCAATTGGATGTTATAACGGTTTTGGTCACTTTAATAGACTTAACGTAAAAAAAACGAAATATATGTTTCTACTCCTTTTCAGTTTTTAAATTAAAATAATAAAAAAAAAAAATTTAAAAAACGGTTACCAACGTTTTTTACGTTTTTTTTGGCTAACAATAAAAGGTGCCAAAAAATCAAAATTGTACAAGAAAAAATATTGTCAAAAACATATATATTCCAAAATTAATTAATAAATGTCACCAAAAATAACATAAACAAGTGTAAACAAATAAATATAAAAGTGTCACCAAAATAAAATAAAAAAGACACATATTTAGCTTTCGCAGTTTATATTATTTATTTTTGGTGACAATTTCTTATTCTTGTTAAAAAAAATATATTCATGGTAACAAAAAAAAAGAATTTTTAACAAACTTTTTTTAAATGCACGATTTGTTTTAACCCTTTCACGACTTGGGACCCCTATTTTATCCACCCACTGTTTACATTTTTCTGAGAAAACTGTATCTCTGATTTTCTTCAAACTGCTTTTGTTAGGTGTTAGCAAAAATTTATATTGTTGCGAAAAAAGCGCACATATTATCCGATTTTGATAATTTCACTAATTTGGCTTACGAATCCAAAGACCCATTTAAAATTCGATCGGCAGTTTTTTTACTACAGATGTACTTATGTTTATACAAAAAATTAAAAGTTATTCATTTTACACTTTTTTCGATTTAAAACTTATTGTTTTCAGTTTCAGTTTATCAATTTTCTAGTAATAGATTTTTCATTAATTTAAAAAAAAAATTATAGAAATATTTAAATATAGGAAAAAAATGAATAAAAAATTTGATAAAACACAATATTAAAATTGAATCGAAGTGTAAGTGTGTGTAAATGCAAGTGTAACATTTCCTTAATAATGCCCCTTTGGGTTTGAATATAGGACATGATCTTAATTTTTTATAATTTAAGATTATGTCCATCTGTATTAAATCTTTTATATAGCTAATAGTAATTGTGTTCCCAAGTTAGAAATGCGGACCACTCCTTTGCTATATAAAATGTGTATGAACACAAATGTTTTTATTACGATACATCTTCGAGCTAGTCCTAACACATAATAAAATATGTTTAAAATGTACATTGCACAAGTCACCGTCTTCTCTTTATTATATTTACAAATATCTGTGTACATAAGGTATATCTTATACTTGCAATCCACTTTACGTGATGTCTTCTCTGATTCGAGATCTTCGCGACATGCAGTCGTATTCGTATAGCAAATATATAGTATAAAATGAAGCATAGTACACTTACGCACAGAGATTTCTTCTCACGTTCTACCGATTAACAGCGAGTGTATATATATATATATATATATATATATATAATAAAGTGAAGATGCACACGCGTTCAAATAAGCTTTATTGTTGTCGTGCGATATCTAAACGTTGCGACGAGAGTAATAATAATAAAAAAAACTATTTTATATTATTTATATTACTAAACTTTTACTTAGTAAAGAAACAAAGAAATTCTTAGTTGTATAATTTGATTAATATATTAATTATTTTGAACCTTTTATTGTCGTTCGTTATTAAAGTAATATAATAATTTTAGTCTCGCCAAGATCTTACATCACCGGAACTATCGAAACCACCGTCAGCCAGTCGCTCTGCCAAATTAATCCAGTCCACTCTGAAGGCAGCCACTGGTAGCCTAGCCCACATCACCATACACTCGCCAGCATCCGCCGCAACACCTCCGCAGCACCGGCGGCGATTCTTCAATCCGAAGAGTCTCCGTAGTCCGTTCGGCCAGCGACGTCCTGCCAATAGTGCTGCTGTCTTTGCCGAAAACAACTCCACCTTGTCAGGTATATATACTTTTTTTATACTATTCATACATTTTCACACTGTATGCATATATATCATTTCGCCCTTTTCCTATATTTTATATACTACTCTAAGGTCTCTCGTCTCTTGATACGTCAACACATTCCGATTCGGTAGTGACCCGACGCAGCCGATCCAAACGCAACGCATCCGTTGACCAGGCAAAGTCCTACAATCGTCTCAGTCTAGGGAACACCTCAACATATGCCGGACAATTGTCCACAATGGTATTCGGCAAAATTAAATCCTTGTGGACGGCCCAGTCCTCTAGTGCCAACACCGGGCTTAATCTTCTGGCAGGCACGAAATTTACTCCATTTTTGTTTTTGTTTTAGTTCTTGCAGTGTGGTTTTCTTATATATATATATATATATTTGTTTTCTTATTGTGTGTGTGCTCGCATATTATTTTTGTTGTTGTTTTTTTTGCATGTTTATTGTAGCGTGAATTCCTGAAGCGGTGCTCTTTATGATGCATTGTGTTTCGTAGATATACCTTTTCATCTTCATATAACAAGTATATATAGAGTTTAGTGTAGTGATATAAATAAAAATATATATAACGATATCTTTCAAGAAATCGTACATATGCAACACGCTCTACGTAAATGTATATTATATATATGCTTTGCAAAGACACGCGCTCTCGGGTTTCTTTGCCCAGGCAACATTGCGTCTTTGAACTGTGAAGCGCACGCGCGGACGGACGGGCGCATCACTAGCGTGTCCGTGTATATATGGTGTGACCTGACATTGAGAGATTGAATAACATTACAGCTCTACACAGGAGATATCCATTTCAGATAAAAGCGCGTCTCTCTTAAAATCCGTTATTTATTGTTATGGTTTGAGAAAGATGAGCTTTCCAGATGATCTTACACGAATTCAATGTCTGCTTTGCATTATAGTTCTAAATGAGATGCTGGAGGTGACCACATTTGTATTTTTTATTCTTACATGTAATTCAAAGGTTTTTAATTATTTGTTTACTAATGAATTGGTAGTTTTGTTGTTGTTGTTTTATGGTTTTTATTCTAGCAGATTTCGGCATGATTTTAGTTTTAGTATTATATAGTTTGAAATATTTCTAAACAATCTAAAAATTTAGTATTCTAACACAATTTTATAAAAAAATTACAGATGACGAAGGCGGTAGCGTGAAACCAATCCCGATCAATGGCAAGTCCAAAAGTTCACAGGACGAGCTCCAGGCACGACTGGGCCTATTCTTGCAAAACAACTCTAGACGCAACGTACGAACGGCCGGTCCAGCGCAATCGTGCAGCTCACTTGCATCGGCCAACACAAGTCCTGTGTCCACATTGACCGGTTCATCGGAAGCGGATGTATCTCGAGTGCTCCAAGAGTCTAGCGTGTATAATTTACAATGTGATTCGATCGGTTCGTTGATGTCCGTTTCGATATCAGGCAACAGTAATGGTTCGTCAAGTCCACTGAGCCGACGACATTCTGTGACAAGTAAGACATTTTTAAACCTTGAATATTTTAAAAATCGTTTATATTTTAAATTTATTATTTATATACATTTTTTAGCCGCTCAAGCTGGTCACATTGAAGATCTGGCTCTGTTCAAGACGCGGAAGTCTCTAATCCGACGGTCCGCACGATCAGCGCCTCTAAAGGAGCCACACGATCCAAAAGTTCGTTTTGCACACTATCGTCCGCCACAGCTCACTCTGAAACCGTTGTTCTTCGAGGTGCCACTACAAGAACCCGATCCGCTGTTCGTAGGACGACAGTGGTTACTGCGAGAACTGTATAATGCCATCACGGCCACTGAAAGTCCTGGAATCCTAATCAGTGGCAATCCTGGCACCGGTAAAACTGCCTTGATTCTGCAGCTCGTCGAGTACTCATGTTTTGGCAGACGACACGAGCAAGCTGCAGCTACAGCAGCCGTGCAAGATATCGACAGTATCGGTGTGTGCCAGGAGCAGAATGTCTCGCAGAATCGAATTCGAGCCCTTGCCTCTCACATTGTAGCCTATCACTTTTGCCAGGCCGACAACAATTCCACGTGTCTGGTGCCAGACTTCATTCACTCGCTTGCCGCGCAGCTGTGCCAAGCGCCACAATTGTCCAACTATCGAGACTACATTCTAGGAGAACCACACCTGCAAAATATTCTTAGCGTTAAGGAGTGCATTGCCGATCCGGAGCGTGCTCTTAAAATGGGCATCCTTGAACCACTGGCCACACTGCGTCGAACTGGCAAACTAGCTGCCAAACACTGTGTCGTTCTTGTGGACGCTTTGTGCGAAGCCGAATATCATCGTCCAGATCACGGTGACACCATCTCATCGTTTCTGGCCCGCATGACCGAATACTTTCCCTCTTGGCTACGCATCGTTGCCACCGTGCGCACGCAAATGCTAGAGTTCGTCAAAGGATTACCATACACCAAGATGACACTGGACAGCTGGAGCACAAACGAGAGTTTACAAAGAGATCTATTCGATTATATAACATTCCGAGTGAATCACAGCCCCAGTATTCAGAAGAACACTAGCGCAGGTTGCAAAGATCTCGGTCACGTTAGATTTGCTCAGCATTTGCTGAGCCTCACTAAGGGCTCATTTCTGTTTGCCAAACTCAGTCTGGATCTCATCGAACGTGGCTATCTAGTGATCAAATCGACTAGCTACAAAGTATTACCTGTTTCTCTGGCCCAGATCTTTTTGTTGCATTTCAATTTACGCTTTCCCACCAGCACCGCATACGACAAAGTATCGAACATAATAAACGTATGCCTAGCAGCACTGTATCCACTTACACTGGCCGAGATATTTTACGCCGTCAATTCACTGTCCTCTAGTGATCCTATGGACTATGATGAGTTTCTGTTTCGATTTAAGCAGCTGTCTGGATTCCTTGTGAAGCGCATCGATAACACATACATGTTCTTTCATCCATCGTTTAGGGAGTGGTTAATACGACGCGACGAAGGTGAAAGCTCTAAATTTGTATGTGACCTACGAACGGGCCATGCTGGTCTTGCATTCCGGCTATCACGGATAGAAGGTGCTTTGCTCGATGCGGAACAAGCACTCGAAATGGGTCATCACATACTTAAAGCTCACATCTATCGGAGTGCTCCACAACACCAGTCACCACGAGACATGCAATCCTACTGGTTGGCCACTGTGTCGGAGTGTGTTTCATCGGCACTGTGTACACTCCGGAATGTGTATAGTCCGAACATGAAGGTATCACGTTTGCTTCTCTTGGCTGGTGCATCGCCGGACTTTTGCACTGAATTCCTTGGGAAAGCTCCGATCTTGTGTATAGCCGCACATGAAGGAAACGTTCCAATGGTACGACTACTGCTTGAATTTGGCGCTGACGTGGAATTGTCCAACAGTCAAGGCTGTACACCATTAATATTGGCCGCCTCGAAGGGACACTGTGATGTTGTGCGTCAGCTTGTGGCCGCTGGTAGTTCGTTAGGGCACACAGATACGGCTAATCGATGTGCTCTCGTTCACGCAGCTCGAGTGGGAAAACTTAACATTGTCAAGTATCTGATTGCGTGTGACTGGGTGCCGCGTGTGGACTCGAGTGATGTGAGTCTGGGTGAAGCAGCTCAACAAGCTTTAATTGCTGCCGCATCACAGGGTAACACATCGATTGTAGAAGATCTGCTGGACATGGACGACATTCAGATAAATGTGACGGATTCTCTGACAGGTGAGACGGCCCTGAGTGGATCATCGAAGAATGGATGCACTGAAACAGCGTCTACACTTATCAGTCGAGGTGCACTGGTAGATATTCCGAATAAGAAGGGTATGTCTGCATTGTTACTGGCCGTCAAGGAAGGACACTGGGCGGTGGCTGAAAGACTGCTACAAAATCACGCAAATGCGGAGAACTGCGATGCAAGCGGAAAAACAGCTTTGATTTTAGCCGCTGAAGAGGGTCATGTTGGAATTATAGAGTTGTTGGTAAATCGAGGTGCCTCTTTAATGGCCAAGGACGCCGAAGGATTAACGGCATTGAGTTGGGCGTGTTTACGCGGTCGTTTGCAAGCAGCAAAGTGTCTGGCAGAGAAGAATGCTGATATTCAACACGTTGACAATACAGGGAGATCTCCGTTGGATCTTGCAGCCTACCAGGGATCAGCGGCTTTAGTTCAGATGTTGCTGGACAAAGGTGTAAAGATTGAACATGTTGACATGAACGGAATGCGTCCACTGGATCGTGCGATTGCTTGTCGAAATATACAGGTCGTACAAGTGTTTCTAAAGCGTGGCGCAAAACTTGGACCCGCCACCTGGGCAATGGCAACCGGTAAACCGGAAATAATGTAAGTTTTACTAAGAAACAATATGCTGATTATAAATATAACGAAAATATGTTTTAGGCTCCTCTTGCTAAATAAGCTATTAGAAGACGGAAACATTCTATACAGAAAGAATCGTTTGAATGAAGCAGCCCATCGGTATCAATACGCCCTACGGAAGATTCCAGCAAATTCCACATTTGCTGAGCACAGCGGAACCTTCTTGCAGCTTAAAGTCCACTTTTTGCTAAATCATTCACGATGCAGGCGTAAAATGAATGTAAAGTGAAAGTTTATTACACCCATGAATTTAGTTTCTAAAAAATTGTATAAATTTTCAGGAAATTGCCGAAGCCATTGATTTAGCTACCGAAGCGGTTGAGTTGCGACCCGAAATTTACGAGGGTTACTATGCACGTGCCAAGGCTCACCTGGAGGTTGGAAACATCGACGCTGCGCTGGAAGATGCCAATCTTGCGCTTGAAAACTGCTCGAATGCATCAAATGACATTAAAACGATCCTAATGCGTTTACAAGAGGACCTCAGTCGTCGAGCGATATCAAACAGTGGCAAAGTCGGGGCAGACTCTGAAGATACAAGCACTGACCTTTAATTGGACATAATTAACTTAAATATATGCCCTAGCTGCCTTTTTGAAAAGACTGACTGTTTTAAACAGTATGTTTATCCATACATCAATATTATATATGTATACGTATACTAAAATTAAACTATTAAAAAGGCTAATGTATATGTATAATTATATTCTTTTTAAGTTTTGTGCACACTTATAGACCACTCGAAATATTTAAATATTTATTTTTTATAATACAAGTACAATACGATACTAGCAGCAATAATACTAGCAGCACCCTCAAGATACGAAGAATTATTTTGTACCGGAGACAGTATAATACTACATAAAATGTATAACACATTTGTATTCGAGCGTATGCTTGTGCTAAAAGCACAATAATTCTATTTAAACATTTAAATAACTATTCTATTTAATATTTTTATTTTAATTGATTGCTTTATCCAAATTTTTAGCGCGCAAGGTATTTGTTATTTTAGCAAGATTTCGTTTGTTTAATTTTTAGCTTATTTACAGAAATTATTGTATACCTATTCAGTAAATACTATGTGTATTTATATTGTAAAATATTTAAAAATGTCTACTTAATCAGTAAGTTTGAATATGTATCTAGTTTTTTTAGTCTTTAAGAGTGTATGTAGTACATCTGTTTTTTAACATAATATATGCTACAATGTTCAGATTATAAATAAACTATTATTTGTATATTTTATGTGTTTATCATGAAATAAAATCATCGAAAAATGTAGATAAAATACTATTTTACATCTAAAGTTCTCTCCAACAAATCTACTCCTAAATTTTCAACAATAATTAAATACTATATCAAAAGTATCTTCACGAAGGAATTTATTTTATTTATTGGCCGACTTCAAATTTCAAAAATTAAATAAAAACACTTTTGTTTATTTATTCAAACATATTCTTTATTTTTTTAAAATACATCAAAATATATTTTTTTCACCATAATACACCAATCCAAGATTCATCTAAAAAATAGAAAAAAAACGTATATTAGTTTTTTGTAAAAATAGTGAAAACGCTTAAAAATATTTATTCTATTCAGAATTTTATATTTTTGCGTTGGATTTGGAACAAGTTTTCTTCATTTTTGTATCAAAGCGAGCTGAGTTAGTGAATCATCATAAGGAATTTTCTTCCTTCTTAAAATTGAATTTATTATATAAATTGACATAATAGTTACCTTAAAAATAAAGCGGAATTTTACCATCAGTCTTTCAACTTCTAAGAAAATCTGTAAACAAAAAACGATAAAAAATTAATATATTTTTATATATTTTAATTAATAATCATTGATTGAAATAATTTATTTTTTCAGATAAGAAAGCAGTTGAAATGAAATATAATCACGAGAAATCATTTGGGGGCATTATGTTTGTCATCATTTTATGATCAAAATAATCCATTAAAAATAATATATTACATACCTTTTTGAGATCATAGCTGGTTTTGCCAAACAAAAAACATGAAACAGCAGAACCATATTATTTTATACTGGGTAGATTTCTGTAAATAAAAATATTTCATTAAATATTGATAAAACAAAAAATACTAAAGAAAAAAAATAATTTATGAAATGTAAAACGCTTGTCAGAAGTTTTTTTTTTGCGTTGGATTTGGAACAAGTTTTCTTCATGTTTGTTTCAAAGCGAGCTGAGTTAGTGGATCATCATAAGGACATTTCTTTTATTCATATTTTTACATTTTAGTGCATCTTTTAAACTTACCTTATAAACAAACCAATGTTGTATCCAATTGATTCACGATCATTGATATGTCTGAAGAAAAAACAAAAAAATGTATTAATAATATGTAATAAAAATACAATTTATTTATAATATTTTGTGAATCATTCAGTAGTTTATATTTTTGCGTTGGATTTGGAACAAGTTTTCTTCATTTTTGTTTCAAAGCGAGCTGAGTTAGTGGATCATCATTTAAAGAATATAATACACATTCTTTTGTACATACATTTTCAATCAAAATAATAATAGGGTAAATAAAATCTACTAACTTTTTTCCCAAGTATGGAATCTGCTAGACAGTTGTTTCTGGTTTAATGGTCTGAAAATAAAAGAAATATTAAATTAATATATATGTCCACGGTAACTAAAGAAAAAAACAACGGAATCTAATATTCTTGTATATGTGATCAGAAGTTTATATTTTTGCGTTGGATTTGGAACAAGTTTTCTTCATTTTTGTATCAAAGCGAGCTGAGTTAGTGGATCATCATAAGGTCGATCATAAACAAGAAATCACTAATTAATTGTATTCAATTTAAATGTAGACTTACATCTTTAAACTCAAATGGAATTGCTGCTTAACTGTTCTCCCAACGAAGTAAAAATCTGAAAATAAAAAATTCAATTTAGCAAAAAATCATAATAAAATAATACAAATATAAAACATGTTTTAGTTGCTCAGAAATTGTTATGTTTTCTTTCATGAATAATATTCAGAGACGAAAAATAAAAAGCATCATAGCAAATTATTAAAGGAATTTGAATTTAAACATGGTGTAAAATAACTAATTAAATAAATAATTACTTTGTATGTCAACGGCGCCAAGAGTTTGTACAGTCAGTCAGTCATTATGTTCAATCATAATAAAAATGTCCTTCTATTCTGAAAAATAAAAAAAAGTTAGCCTATGCGTAACACAGAATACATTTTAAATAAAGTTTGTTTAGCTCAGTGAAAGGAAGTCTTCAATTTGATTAAGAACAGGTCTGTGAAAACGGGTAATCAGCATGTTAACAAAACTTTAAACGTTTACTAATAAATTAAATACACACCTATTTTGGTGGTGGTGATAATCCTTACATAAGCTTGGAAGCAGGCAAACTTCTGTGTTTAAATCTGAAATATACAAAAAATATGGTCAGCAAAAACATAACACATAATATAATAAAAACAAATATTGTATGGATCAGTAAAAGGAAGTCTTCAATTTGATTAAGAACAGGTCTGTGAAAACGGGTAATCATCATTTTAACAAAACTTTTAAATATATGAATTAATTAAATACACACCTATTTAAAATATTCGATTCATCAGTTTGCTAGGTTAGCCAGTAGTTCGTCCTAAATTGAACAAAGATATGTATAAATAAAGTATATTTAAAAAAATGATCTTTTTTCGGCAGAGAGAAAATTTAAGCTAACCATAATAATATATCTTGTATTGTAGAATAATCGGTAATCAGTACGTTAGCTGAAGTAGTTGTGTGGATGAAAGTATTATTCACGATTCAGTCCATGCAATTCAAACCGCATTCTTTAAGATAGTGTAAAACATGGTGCATATGTTTATTGTGTACAACAATCAAAATATAAAAATCCACGTGGGTTTTATTGGGTTCACTCAGTAGAGATCTTTTAGCTAATTTTCACTATACCATATGTGGTCAATATGCAATTGTGCAAATATGCAATATATTATAATAATTTACATCAATTTGAGATGGGTTCTATCGATAAGGGTGTTGAAACTAGTTCATTGTTTAAATCATATAACAAGAAACGTATCACATTCATTGAATGGCTATCCATATTTTTTTTTATTATATTGCAATATTATATAATTACCTCAAAGGATTGGTTCTGTTACATATTACAACACGAGCGCGTAATTCACGATCTGTAAAATACAAATAATATATTTAATATGTGGTATTCTCTTAAAAAATCACAAATATTGTAGAAATAAATCTCAGGAAAATGATTTTAATTTCATTGAATCTCGCATGAACTATACAGCATCATTGAACATATATTTTATATACTTTGTAAATTATGAATTAGGCTTACCTTTTTTAGACCAATATAAGATTGGTTCTGTTACATATTCCAACAAGTGCGCGTAGTTCACGATCTGTAAAATACAAATAATATATTTAATATGTGGTATTCTCTTAAAAAATCACAAATATTGTAGAAATAA
>JAAAKO020013378.1:0-17048 GCA_010015015.2 Bolitophila cinerea
TCAAGTGACCTGCATCAACCAATCACAGCTCTAGTTTCATTTCCATACAATTGTACATAACTATCTGAATCGTCCATAACACTAACACATAGGCACAGCTGACAGTTCAACGTAATGACGTCTGGTATTTTGTTTGAAAAATCGGCGAATCTAACCTAACAAATTATCGAACTGTCAGAATATTACATTAGTGTGCGAGTGCGCCGAGTACTAAAAATTTGATGATATATCTCTATACTATTAAACAATTGGCTGTAGTCATGCTCAAAATGTTTTAGGTTTTAGACCTTTAAGAAATTTTAGAACATAATGTTTCATATGTTTCCTAAATTTTTGTTTAGTACCCTACCCCACCTAATACAAAAAAAACTACGCCATTGCACTCAAAATAAGACCCAAAAGCCTACAGCAAAAAGCACACATTTTTTCGTATCTGGATTGCGCCAATCCATTGTAGTACTAGATCTGTGATATATATATATATATATAACCCACGGAGTCTCCAATTTCCAACTCTCCAAACCCCAGTAAAAAGAATACGCGAAAACTCCGAGGATGAAAATCTTTTTGTAGTTGACATTTGTCATTGTCAAATATGCCAAAAACCAAAATATAAAAACTACACCGACATCCGACACCTAGGACCGAGGACTATACGCGTACGCGCTAGTAAACCAAAATAAAATTAACAATGAATTGTCAACACAGAAGTTGTGAAATAAATGAGTTATGTTAGCTTAACCAATTATTTAACACACATATATTTGTCAAAAATGCAGGCCAAATTTTGATTGCCATTCCAACCACCGTTTTATTTTTGGTTCCATTAGATATTCTTAAGAATATCAAGTTAATTATTGTGTTGTGTAATAATACTCTATAAAACTATCACAAAATGTCTGTTCGTGACTGGACAGTGATAAAGATCATAACTGGGATAGCTACAAGAATTTGGGCAGCCTCTGGTGCAGCCCTGCTGGCTACTTTTATTCTGTACTGTTTTTACGGTGGCTTATTTGCGTTTTCTCTCTTTATGGTAGCAGTTGCGGGTTGGTTTTTTTATATATAATATAAATTATATATTTCATTTATGTGTGTGTATTTTAGGTATTATTTATCAAGCCCAGGATAACCTTCTATTCCATCCAGAACAACCACCACATTCACGTGTATTTGTACCAGTACCTTCCATGCATGGCCTTCCCTATGAAAGTATTAACATTCGATCTTCCGATAATGTATCCTTACATGCATTTTGGATAAGACACAATGGTGATAAAGGCCGGCACGTGCCTACCGTAGTCTATTTGCATGGAAACGCTGGTAACATGGGTCACCGTTTGCACAATGCTTCCGGAATATTTCACACACTCCAATGCAATCTTTTAATGGTCGAATATCGAGGCTATGGTCTGTCCACTGGAGCACCCTCGGAAAAGGGCTTATATGCAGATGCTCGAGCCTCAATTGATTATCTCTTCACCAGACACGATTTAGACCTGAATCAAATAATTATCTTTGGAAGATCGTTAGGCGGAGCGGTTGCCATTGATGTTGCCGCTGATCCAGAATACTATCAAAAACTTTTGTGTGTTATTGTAGAAAATACATTCACAAGCATACCAGAGATGGCGGTAGAATTAATTCATCCATCATTTGGATATTTGCCAATGTGTATTTATAAGAATCAGGTACGATTTTTTTTTAATACATAAACCATATGCAGTACAATTGTTGTTTTTGTAGTTCCTATCCATACATAAAATTCAATTTTTTGCTGCTCCATGTTTATTTGTGTCTGGAATGGCTGACACACTGGTGCCACCGAGAATGATGTCACAATTGCACACTCGCTGTGGCAGTACAAAGAAAAAACTACTTCAAGTTACTGGTGGTTCGCATAACGATACATGGGCAGCCTCGGGGTATGACCTGATAGTATAATCAATCCATTTGCTAATTGTTTATTCTTTGCAGTTACTACCAAGGTATCGCACAATTTCTCATTGAATGCAAAGAGACTCGTGGACCACTGCAAACACCACCTGTAAGCAGCAATAAGTGGCCACAAGTGGAGGAGGTGTGAATATGCAACATCTGTGATCGCGACTATATGTATAATATACGACAAAACATATATATATATATATATATGTCAGAGATGATCCTTATGTGAAATCAAACGCTGTATTTAATTTCTATTTCTTTATTTATTATTTTTCACTTTAATTTACAACGCTTGATTTTAACTTGTAGTGGTTGGCCGCTTCTCTTCAACTGAATGTGCACCGCAAGTGTGCACCATTATATACATTTTGAAGGCGGGGAAATAGGTGTGCGAGTATCGGCGGGGGAATGTAATTATGCGCGTTCGTAATTATCTTCCCCTAATTGTCGTCCCCTGACATATATATATATATATATATTATATATTATACATACATAAATATGTTTTAATTTGTAAATATCGTTAAATGTTTGTTCTTAAATCTAAACACATATTTTTACAAAACATTGCATTTGTTTTCTTCAACAATACGTAATAATATTAAACAAATCAAACTATCGCATAGCCATTCTAAAATCTGTACTTACAAAATATTACCCATTGAATTAATTGTTAAAAATAAACAGAACATTGACTTGCCTAATAAAACATCCAACAGAATAATATGTATAGTTAATTTATGTATTTAGAATGCCTTTTTATCCTCTTCTCAATTAAAACCCATTATTTACCAGAAATATTGTAATTGTTAAAACAAAAATGGTCACGTCCGCCTCTTAAATTTTTGTTAAAAAAAATGTTTTTTGTTTAATTGTAACTTAGTTTTAACATAATTTATATAAAGATACAAATATATTTAAATACGACTTTTGTGAAGATCCTTGTACTATTGGAACTGTATAACCAACTATATATACAACAGGAAATTTTTGTATATTAACATACAAAATCTACATCCTTGTCATCATCCGGACAATATTCATCCTCATCCTCCACATCTTCGTCGAGCGTATGTTTATTATGAAGAACTTCTTTAACTGGCTGAATGGGCTGTTTCACGTCAACGCATCCGCTGGATCGATGGTGAAACACAAATGATACGCATTTGGCAATGTCCCAAGATTGATTTAATATTGCATCAGGTAGTCCCTTGTTTGTGCTACTATGAAACCATTGTGACAGATCTGACGTGCAGTCTGAATCGGGAGGTGGTAATTTAACCTGAATATTATTTACACATCTCTTGCACTTGAAACTAAGAAGAAATAATAATAACAATTATTAAATAGTAATTTATTATTCAATAATTTAAACTAAACTTACATGGCGTGCGTATCAGAGACACAGTTTTCTTCGAGACTGAAGAGGTCTCGCAGGTCATCTTTTGTGAAATGACGCTCACCGTCTTCGTTGTTATCCACAACGGTGTTTGACAGCGCTTTTTTGTGAGTTTGACGCTGGAAGATTTTTTCTTCGATAGTGCCAGTCTATATTTTAAAAAAGTAAATTAAATTGTGTATCTATTCGCATGGTAAATGATTAAATAAATACTGCCAGCATTCTATATATAAAGCATGGTTTCTTTTGACCATCGCGCCAGACTCGTGCCATTGCCTGGTCATCGTTAGCCGGATTCCAGTCTGGATCGAACATCACCAATCGATTTGCACCGATAAGATTAAGACCACAACCGCCTGCCTTCGAGCTCAACATAAAAACAAATTGAGTTGACTCTGGGTTATTAAACTCATCCACAACTTTACTGCGCTTTTTAATAGTCATTGAGCCATCTAATCGAACATATCCGTATCCACGTTTTCTACACAAACGCTCAAACATGTCAAGCGTTTGCGTATAATTCGATACGAGTACAATTTTATCAGTTGTGTTTGATTTTATGCTAGCTAGCATAACGTCGAGCAGCATAAGTTTACCACCAAATTCTGGTCGCAAATCTCTGCAAATTAAAAACATATAATAATAAATACATCATCATGTCTTAAGAAAATACTTCTTATTATAGTTTGCTGGCAAAATTTTAAAAGCATTCTCAAAACCATCGGAACGCTGTTCGATTTTTTCATATACCAAATCCGGATGATTGCAAAGTTTTTTCAGAGCTGTAATATTACTAAGTGCCGTTAGACTAGCTTTGACTTCAGATTTTTCTATAAATTAAAATTGTTGTAATGTAAATTATAATAAAAGAGATGATATTGAATTTACCCAAAACACTTTTCCGTATAGAATCCGACGCTAAGAAATTCTTGTATAATTGAGTCTGTAGTTCAGACATTTTTACGCAGATTACCATTTCAAATTTTACAGGTAGATATTTTGTTAGAATGTGGTTAGTGCGCCGAATCAAGCATTGATTAACAATACTAGTAAGTTCAGTTAGTTTACCAGTGGCTTTAGCGCGATCGTTCTCAGTGGATCCGGCGTCTTGACCCCGAAGAATAATATTTTCATAATGTTTTTTAAACTCCTAAAAATAATATTATTATTAGTAGTATGTTTCACTTAATTATACGCTTACGTTTCGAGTTCCCAGCATTCCAGGATTCACAAAATGAATAAGACTATAGTATTCTGTAAGATCGTTTTGTATTGGCGTACCCGACAAAAGAACTCTTCGTTTTGTTTGTAATCCCATTAGTGCACAGTACGTGAGATTCTCGCAATTTTTTAGTCTATGCCCTTCGTCACAGAGAAGCAGTCCTACCTCTGAACTGTTTAAAATAGTGGAATATAAACGAAATGTTTCGTAGCTCAATATTAGCACAGGTGTTCCTGAGCGTTGACTTTGATTGGCCATAAATTGTTCAAGTCTTTTTGTTGTTTCTTCTTTTGAACCATTTTCTACAGCTAGTGAATTTACACGATTTCCCAGCCACTTTCCAAATTCATTGTACCAATTTTTGACCAAAGAACTTGGACACACAATAATGGCTTTATTAATGGTAGGTTTACATTCTGGACTCTGACGCAACAAGGTCCATAGCAATGTTATGCATTGTAAGGTTTTACCCAAACCCATTTCGTCAGCCATTATGCAACCTTGAAATTCACCCTTAACTCCAGTAACGCATTCATACATGAATGTTACACCTTCCCGTTGATGAGGTCGCAAAATGTTTCCCACAACCGGATCAACGACGACGTGTACTAGAATTTTACTTTTGTCTACTTTTAGTTGATCGTGTTTAGACATGTCTGTCTCGGGTGGAACGTATAATACTAATGCATTGCATGTGTTGGGATCGTGAAGAGCTCTGAAACAATAACAAAAAAATATTAAATTAGTGAACAAACTAGAATTTATTAATTTTTTCAATAAACCTTCGAAAATTGTTTCGTTTAAGACCCAAACATCGGTTACCATGCGTGTCCGGCACGTAATTGGGTATCGGCACTTTGAAGGGTTTACTGAGCACTTTTAAAATAAGCGACTCATAATCTATAACAGAGAGCTTTGGTGGAACCACATTTGTGTTTTCTTTCAGAGTTTCTCGGCATTTTCTAACTTTTTTGTTTGCTTCAATTAGAGGACTTTTGAATGTGTCTCCCGGTCGTTTTGTTACAAGGGCTTGACTTGGAGCTAAACTACGTCTCTATAAAGAAACATTTTCGAGTTAATAGCACACAAGATACTTCAATTAATATTTACCATATTATAATAATTGTTATTTAGTTTTCAACACTGTAATAGCTTGCTAGCCTAGATTTATTATTTACAATTTTGAATTTTGTTGTTATTTTGCGTATTATGAATTCAATAATTTGACATTTTTAGTTTTAACAGTGTTCTTTTTAAGATTTCTTCAATCGAACCCAGTATACAATACGATGGTAACTAAGCTTCTACCATTGCGTTCAAATTCAAACGCTTACTGTTTTTTCGATTTAGGTACACCTAAATAAAACAAATCAATATAAAGAATAGCAAAAAAATATTTAAATACTATTTAAAATATAAATATAATCAATTTCTGCCGAGATTTCTTCTTTAAAAAAAAAACTACGTATTTATGTATATGTACTTAAACGTACTAGAGAATAATACTGATTGAATGGATGTCAAAAAGCCACAAACCAAATACAGAAACAAAGAAGTGTGTAATTCTTATTTGATTTTTGATAGAATTTATGTCAATTTACTAATATTTCTTATTATCTTCTGATAAATGTTAAATTGTTATTTTTTGGCAATTTGCATTGTGTTTATTCATAAATAAATAGCGTACCTATCAGCATACATTGGCTTAGCAAAAAACATTATTATAACGGTAAATTGATAAATGTATAGCATAAATTATAATGAAGCTGATTTACCTGACCACAATAATTCAAATATCTTAAAATGTATGACATATAATTAGTTTATCTAGAAATATAGATCGCAATAAAGTAGTATTTTAATATTATTTGTTTATACAAATTACCCTATTTAATTGTACTGAGCATAAAATTATAAGGATAAAAACTATTTTTATTATATCTTTACAGTTTCAATAATGGAACCAGTTCAAGATCTAAACGATGTAACCATCACACTAGTAACACGACCAATACCATGTACTCCAATCGACGTAATTGATTCTTCAACTGGAAGAGATTCAACAAGTGGCGATAGTCTTCCACCAGTCACGATTACACCAAGTTCCCGGCATCCTCTAACCGTCATTAGAGATACAAGTACAACAACAACAGCATCATCTTCAACCACAAAAAAAGGTATTTCGGAAACATTTGATCTAGATCCAGCTACCATAACACCAGTGATAAATGTTCGAAAAACAAACTCGCATAACGAAGCCTCTACGGAAATGCCATGCTCTTCACGCGAGGCAATTGCATCACAAATTGATAATCTGCCACCTGTTACTATTACACCTAGCACCCGAAATCCACCAACACCGACTCGAGAAGCAAGTACATCGGTTAGTTCAAATCGATCCGGACTGTCGAGTTCATTTAGAAATTTAACGCCAGTTACAATAACCCCCGTAAATTGTACTCGAATTCAATCGGAACTATTTTTACCAGTAGCTGGTTCATCGAGGGATGCAATTGCTGCAATAATAGAGAGTTTGCCACCAGTCACTATTACGCCTGTCACAATTGTTGAGGGTCGATACAACACAGACTGGAAAACTCTATTAAAAATGAACAAAAACGAGCCACCTCCATCGGATTTTTCATCAGCTCTCAAGACAATATTTAAAGATACTTGTAAAAGTAATGCAAGACTATTGCTCCGTCAGCTACAGAAATATCCATTGAAAGAGGTTGTTTCAATTGATTTTCTAATAAATTTAGAAGGAATCCCGAAAATTCTTAGATATAAATTGTACAAACTTATTAAGAGAGCTATTAAAGACTTTATACGTACAGTTACGAGAAGCACAACCATAATATGTATATGGTCCTTTATTCGCAATAGAATTTTAAATAACAATATCGCAGATCAGCCTTTGGTTCCAATCGAGTCTGCCGAGAATCACGATATTGTGACTGTAAATTACCCAGACAATAATACCAAAGATAATAATAGCCAAATCATGAATTTCGACATTCCTACAACAAATATTCTACATTTAAATCAGCTGGAGCAGATTTCATGCGTAAGTATTATTCAAATTATGTGTAATTACAATGAATTGAATCTCATTTTTTTTACAGTTCTTCTGCAGTATATCTTTGTTTTCAAACTTACAAACAACTTTGGACGAAAGCGGACTCCATTTGACTTTCACAAAATTATGCCAACACGATCTCGCCAAGGTAAAACGTACCGATCATAATTTGGTACAATGGCCATATCTAGAGGGTGACATAATCTTTCGACAAGTACAGTTTAGTTTGGCCAGACAAATTTATCGTAAATTTACTGATGCTATAGATGAGTCGAACTCAAAGAAAAATAGCCCTTTTGTGTCAAAAGAAATGTTTGAGATCATGTATGCCATAATCCTAAACGTTGGTGAAATGATAAAATTACCTGCTGAAAGGCTGAATGAAATTCGGTTTATTGTGCAAAAGATGTCAAGTTCATTCTTCGGTTCTGGAGCTAATAACATGACTGCTAGACAACTTCTTACTTTTCTACCTATTACGACTGTAGTTAGCCGATCCACACATTTGTCTGTAAATAGATCCGAGAATGAAATGGAACAGAGCGGGAATAACGATACCGTTGAAAACGATATGTTTAATTTTGAACCGTCCAACGAATGTGATATTCATCTGTGGATACAAAATTTAAGAATATATTTTGATAAGCTAGTAAAATCTGCGGACGCGGTTCGAATAAATGTAATTAAAAAGTTTTTACTAGATGATTGTATACTTCATACCTGTATGGTGTGTCATCATAAATTAAGCGGACCGAATATTCTTGAAGATACAAGAAAACATGTACTATCTCATTACATAGATAATCCGTGGAAATGCACACAATGTGGCCAAAGTGTCACAGTACTTGAGCTAACGAATAATAATTGGATACATATATGCAATAGGAGCCATGTTTAAACGTTCGGATTATGTAAATATTGGTGGTGATATATTGTGATGATATTGATTGAAAGTGATTACAGAAAAAGATTTTTTTTAAATAGCCAATTAAGCTTAAAGCGAATTCATTATTATTTTAAATAGAACAATACGATATTGCATGTTATATTATATACAAATGTCTTCATTATTATTTTTCAGGTCACATGTTTGCTAAATTGTCTTAGTATAATAATAACCCACTATTTCTTGTTATTATACATTTTACAGAGGTGTTAAAATTATTACATGTTTTATTGCATTCTAAACAGTTACTGTGTTTTTAGTATCTATTTTTAGATGTTTTTTGTTTCTGTTATCTAGAATTAGGGACAACCCAAAATTGTCTATACTAAATATTATTATACAAAGACTAATACAATTAATATAAACAGTGCCTTTTGAACTAAATTTGAGAAATAAAGACGTATTAAATAAAAAAAATAGTTTTATTTTTAATGGTTGGTTGTGTTTTCAAATAACTAGCTTCATTATAAAATAAAACGCAATCGAACGAGTGCGATTATCTGCGAAAATTATTTCTTCTCAAATTAGAAAACTATTAAATTAAATTGCGCACACATCAAGTTAGGTCTATCTTTTGTCTGTCCCCATCGCCACTACTTGCCTTCTATTCCGAGCGAGCGAGCGACCCTCTTCCTCTCAGTTTTCTGTGTATTTCTCCGCTTTTCCGCAACGTATTTTTACCAAACCGTTATAAAAAATAGCACCACTTCTGAACCGTGCTGTGTCTGAGAAGAAGAATTGTGCACTGGCACCACTATTGCAAATGTAAAAATGAAATCGACAAATTTTGCTCCGTTCCGAACGCCCCCATCTCAACTCTCTGGGTCACTCCAGCGCGGAGATACATTACCCGAAGTGAAACAGAAAAACACCCTTGAAAAAATCAAAACAAAAATAACACACATTGCACATCACAGCAACAATAACTCTTATTGCAAGTGGCCGATTTGAAATGCATTTTTAATCGGATTGAAGTACTGCTTGATTTAATTGTTGTAACAACAGTAAGGTTTTTTTTACCATTTAAACTGAAATTCGCTACCGTATTTCCAATATACATATGGTTACCATTTGGGTTCGGCTAAAATACAGGACAATAAATATTTCTCTTAAATTTATAAATAAAATTTATATTATGCAGAACAAAACATACAAAATGTCCTGTATTATTTAAAGAGATCAAAAAAAATATTCAATACAACGTTCGAAATGCAAAATTCTAGTACGTAATATGGTCTTTATTATTTCCCCTTAAATAAAATCATAAACACATCAAATTTTTTATTTGTTTTTGTTTTTATGTTTCGGACTGGTAAATTCCAAAATTACAGATACTTGCTACGATATACATAGAAAAATTACTCAGCACACGGAGTTCCTTTAATAGCTTCATCGATATTTCCCTTAAGGATACGATAATTGAATTCTTTGGGATTCAAGGTTTTGTACAAAAACACTGGCATCCTATCGGAAAGCACCCAAATATTTCTTTCACGATCGACCTTCAGATCGTTAGGAAACACCAAAGCATCACTGTCCGAGTCTACTAGACCTTGTGAATCCGTTGTGTATGATTTCTTGGAATTCCAACATCCTACGGCATCCTTATTGACTTGTGTATAGAACAAAACTCCTGTTTCCTCGTCAAAAGCTTCAGCAGACGATTGTCCATTCTGACCACGGTCACCAACTAGGCGGTAGTCAAAGTAGGCATCCGAGCCGGTAGCGTAAGTCTCATTTTGTAGCACCTTGTTGGATACTTCAAATTCTTTGGTGCTTGATAGTGCGTGGAAATAAACTGACCGAGATCTAAAAATTGTTTTTTAATGATTATATAAAATATCACATATATTCTTTTCAGATAAACAAAAACATACCCGTCCTTTTGAGGTTTGCTCAAAGCCATTCCAAATACTCCGTCGGTCCACTGGAAATTAACGCCACCTACATTGTAGTCTCCATTCAATGGATCGAAATGGAAGAAATTGTGCTTGACACGCCACGACCGGTTTTCTTTGAATGAGTAAACGACAACACCATACGCTCCCAGATCAGGGACATAGGCAAACGCATTCTCACAATTTGTGGAGAGTGTATCTACAATCTAAAATTACATGAATATGCAAAAGGATAAACATAGTATAAAATTATTACTAGTGTTTCTAACGAATATAAATTTATACGTACGACATTAGCAAAGAATGTGTCCTCTTTGGAATCGGCTTCAGGAAATTCGAAACGTCTGATCAGAGTGTCGGTATTTAAGTCAAAAATAACCAATGAAGGTGGAGCAATTTGCTTAGGATTTCCCAGAATATCTGCGAGTCCTGTATCCATAACCCACAAACGATCGCATTCATCCACTCGAATACGGAATGTAGATACAATTGTGGAATTGTTTTGGATAACATTGTCATTCAGTTTTGCTTTTGGGGCATTTGCACGTCCTCCTCCTAGAATATCCTTTTTTTAGAATCATACAAGTTACATTAAAATATTTTGACAAACCAGTGGACTCTGATGCCTCAGATGTTGATTCTGTGTTTGAGTTTTCAATTGTGTTTGATTCCCAACTTGGATACGGATGCAACATTGGAGATTTCTCATCGGAAATTGTGACATAATTTAAGGATGATGCAACGCCAGACCTCCATCTGTAATAAAATGTAATATTTGTATTTCTTTATCTATTTTTATATTAAAATAAAATACTAAAAGCCTAAACCCTAATTTCTCAATAATATCGCTTTTCTCATTTGTTTATATTTATAAAAAAATAATAATAAAAATATAATGCAGATATTAAGAAGGAGGATATTTATCGAGTAAAATGTTAAATTTATCTATCTATATCCCTTATCCTTTTTATAAATTTGTGGCGATCAATTAAATATAATTTATTAGAATTTAGTTTTTATATTTTTATCATGTAAACCGGCCTACAGCCAAAAACTTTTATTATTTTGTTCACATATTATATTATAAAGATTTTCGCTACGGCGTAAAAAACAACTAAAACGTTTTACATTATTATCTCGTCTCTGCCTTTCCCGACGTATACGCAACATAGGATTAATCTGGCCAAACGGAGATTAATCCCCTACAAATTCATAGAAAAATGTCAATAATAACTATAAAAATGCTTTTTTATTAAGTTTAAGCTGTCTAAAAACGTATTTTTAATTATACCGCATTTAAAATGTTAACACTCATTGAGCTGTTTAAATAAAAACACCTACATGGAAGTGGTTGATTAATGGAGCAGGTGAGGTCGTCGGAATACTTAAAAGAGGACTGGTGGTTTTCTGACGAGTCTTGGCGCCTCAATTCATTATTGAGCTCAAGTATTCCTATGACATTTGGAGCTCATCAATCGATTATATACTCGTAATTCAGTAAATGCAAGACAAACACGATAGAAATCCCGCTAAAGATGTCAGCGGTATTTAATTGGGAGATAATAGATGGAGAGAGCGCCAAACTTTCAGACGTTAGTTTAGCTCCTTTGAGCTTTTTTCCCTTCCCTAATATATATATATGAATATATATATATATTCATATATATATTAGGGATTACAATAATCGTGATTAAGAAAAAATCAATTATGCAAATAAATGAAATTCAACAATATAATCTTTTTTTGTTTTTTTTCCAATATCAGTATAATTGAATAATCGATTGTAGGAAGAAAAAAACTAAAAAAAAAATGGATAAGTGATTTTTTTAAGTTGGTGTCCACGACTCGACTGCGGCTCAGTTTTTTTTATTGCAATTACTTTGTTTACATAATAAACTAACTCTCTTGTTTTAAATTAAATATTTTTTAAAACATATATCTTGTTTATTATTTTAAATTTTTGTTTTTCCATATTTTATTTTATTTTTATTTTTATCTAATCCTTTTTAATTTTTTTCTTTTTTCTTTTCTATGTGCCAAATTTGAACTGGATCAGACAAGTGGAAGTGGGATAAAAATGTGAAAAATCTATCGATGGTCATATTTATAGCAAGTAAAATTAAAATATTTTAAAAATTATCGTTTTTGAAAATTATTATTCGATTATAATAATTCTTAGATTTGATGATTAATCGGTTTTGTCATCACTATAATAGGTATGGATCATGTATTATACTCATTACCAAGAACGCATATGTATACATATACGGATTTCGTTTGTATTTATTTATATATAAATATACACATATATGTATACTATATAGTATATATATAAAGTATAAACTTATGCTTGAAACCGGTTATGTCAGTATATACAGATAATTATTGGTGTAAATGTGATCAAACATTATTTATGGTTGGTAATCGGATAATGACCCCACTTTCATATGCACACCTCTTTCAAGAAATGAATATTTTGTTTCTGCAATTACGATGCGATTTTTTTCTTATGAAAGTTTATGTCTTACTTTTCTGTAATAAATAAGAAAAGGAATTCGCCATTATACTCGCTATTATTACAATCGTTTTATCTGTTTTTGTAAAAAAATTACATATCGTTGTATTGTTATATAATATAGACTCTATTATTGTAATTCATTGAAAAATATACATTTTGAATGAAAATTAAACAACAAATTAAACATAATAATTAAAAAGGTTTTTTAGCTTATCATTATCATGTATACATGGGATTAAAATGTGTATTTTGTAAAACAAATTTACAGTTATTTTAATCGTTTAAGCGTTGTTTTGTGAACAATGAAGTTATGAGTAAAATAATTTTGTTGAAAATTATATTTAAATCGTATATTTAAATTTGTGAATATATTTACAAACACACGACCATATTTACACGCAATAATACGCCTAATGCTATTACATAAATGTAATATTTAGCTAGTATATATTATGTAATATGAAAACACACATATAAAATCGAATTACTTAAATCCAAATAATACCGTTGAAATATTTAATTATATAATGAACAAAGCAAATTAGATGTATCATCAACAAATGTAAGTAATCAAGTTTAATCCTTAGAATATAGGAGAATTTGTGATGTAAATATAATTGTTTACATTTATACTGTAGTATACTCGTATTTACGCAATTTACAATGAAAAATAAAATACCGCAAATGCAATATACACAAAATATAATGACAAAGATTAATTAAATATAATTGGTGTAATTTCAAAATATATATATTTATATTAAATATATACTCAAAATTAGTTCCGGATTAAAAATAACATTTCTGGAATGGTCCAATTATATATAATTCTATAATATGAAGTGTGTATACATATATTTTTTCATCGTAAAACAAGGTGCGGTTCAATGCGAGCAACATATTGTTATCAAAAATAATATAAATAAAATATATTTAATTATATTTATTTAGTTATGGGTATGTCGCACAATTTTAACCATTCTGGTAACAAAAAAACATTTTATAACTAAGCAGATAAATAGACCTTATTATGCTGATTAGATCGGAATATAAAAATACCATGCAGCAGGCTAAAAGGGATTCATGGAGATTAGAGAGCCTTTTGTGGTGCGTTCCTATATAAGGACTGAGATCTAACTTTGAAATGTTAAAAACACAAAATTCCCAAACAGACAAACAAAAATCATACAGTAGGCTTTGCGTTAAAGAATTTCTGATAAATTGCTGTTTAGTTTTTCCGCTATGTCAACTTTAGTTTGAGTTACGACATCAGAAGTAAAAAGACGCGAATTAATTGTTCGATTTTCTGAAGAAAATCCGCGATGGATTCAGAACACTATTGCCAACAAGGCAAAAGTTTCACAAAAAACGGTATCAAATGTTCTAAAGGAATTTGATATAGACTTGAACGTTGCCAGGAAAATCGGTTATGGAAGAAAAAAAGGTTTCGTATGCCCACAAAAGTCGAAGAAAATCGTTGCTTTGTTAGAGAAAATTGACGGCAAAAGCAAGCTGCAGTGAGTATTTAGTTCGCAAAATTAAAGCAGCTGCGGGCACTAAGATTACAAAGTACAGTCAGTACCTGATAGGAATTTTACAAAGAACCTTGAAGCACAGCGCTGAGCTAAAAAGTTAAAGTCAGATTTTTTTCTCAAAATTCGATTGCTGTGTTATGGATGATGCGAAACTTATGTATTGTCAGGATTCTCCCAATTGCCAGGTCAGCAGGCAAGCTTATTGTTTATTTTTTTCTGTGTATCTCAAATTTAACAAAATAAAAAGAAATTATAAAATAATAATTGAGGAACCATCTCCACACAAGCAGAGTCATCAGGTCATCCCCTTTATGAAGGTACTCTATCTATCTATACTGTAAAATAACTTACTGACCAAACGAAACGAGGTGGGCACTTCTAATTATTTATCGTTGGCTATTTAAAACAAATTTTGGAAGTCGTCCGAAGCCATTTTAAGATTGCATTTTGCAAATATTTGTATTATTTGTAATATTTTGCAAATTTCTGTAATATATTCAAAATCAAGAATACAGTGTACAATAAAATTTATAGTGATTTGCCCCTCGGTTGTGATGCAATTGTGACGTCAGAGCAATGCCACAAAATAATGCCCGTCTAATAGTACCTTAACACAGGAATATATAATAATATATAGGCTGCGCCAAAAAAAAAAAATTAATAAAAACCGTAACAAAATGAATTATCATAAAAATAAAAATAAAACGCAATATGTCAATATCAAACTATGTGACAGAATGGAGGTTGCTTTATCAGGTAAAACTAAAATCTTCAATTGTAAAAGAACAATAACCTTGATTGACTTTCTGAAATGAAGCGAATGCGCACTCACACCCATGCCAATATCGATGATAACCTTTCGTTATTATCGTTATTTAATTAAAAAACACACCGTAAATTCAATACACATGCATTTTATAAATATATAATTAAATTATATATAAGAACAATCTTTAAAAATACAGTACACCAATACAATAAAAATTACCTCGGAACAGTAATGAACAGCTTATCTTTCCACACATCCAGCCCCAATGGAAGATTGTTTTCGACCTTGTAGCTTCCACTTGCAAGAGCAGCTTCTTTTACTTCAGCCGATGGCCATGCGTATTCTAGTTCCTGCCACGAAAACTTTTGCTCGAGCTTAATGCACTCGAACGTAACCAGCAGGCACGCAAGTGCAAAATATTGCGAAAGCCTTTTCATATTTGGTTGTTGTTGTTGCAAATATGCACAATGCAACAAAATACACTAACACAGGTACACAAAAAATATATAAAAACGATATAAAATACAATTTACACAACAAATATGGACAGATACAAAATGTTTAACGGTCCGGTCTGTACGCAAGCTTCTGACCAACTGAGCATTTGCAAATATTTAAATTTGTATCAAGAATGATCAATGAAGATCGATGGAGGGAATCATTGCCGTTGGCAAGGCACAGAGCGGCGCGCCATGTTTTTGGTTTCTCTTTCTAGTTGTTTATTAATTGTTTTTATTTATTCATGTACATTGTACAATGTATAAACTGTACACAAATATATAAAATATAAGTATTATATATATTGAGTCTGTGTATTGTTTATAATTTATACGTATAGTCACGATGGACAAATTTATGCAAAGTTAGAGTATTTGTAATTTGTAACTATGGTCATTGAATAAATAAATTATATTGTTTAAGCAAAATATTACATATCAGGTAGGGCCCGGATGTTTATATTATTTTTAAAATGATAATAAGTACATAAAGTCATATAAAAGTCAAAATTTGTATAATATATTTGGTTTTATGAATTCAAATATGCATAGTTTAGTGAAATACGGATTTTGTATACAGATATTTGAAACAAGAGAGGTTTAAATATATTTTTAAAACACAATCTTTAAAAAATACTCTTTTTTAAGGCCGGTGCAAACACTTATTGTTACCCATTTTTGGCCCATCAGTTTAGACGTAAATAGCATCCAGGGAGTTTTCTCCGCCTGTCCAGTTACTCTTTTCCGATATAACGACTTTGAAACTTCTGTCAAACTTCCTTTTACGGATAGTGTAGTCGGTCTGGTTTTCTTTGTTCCATATGATTTTACTATGTTTGTATGGCCTTGTTTTGAATCATCCGTTAGAAAGGCGTATCGCGCTTTTCCAGGCTACGTTTTTGCTGTATAAGTTAAGGAGCGGAAGGATGAGCATGGCTAAAAGCGCTTCTGTTTGGTGTGCTCCTACAGATATACGCATGCCCTTCGTTGTACCCTTTTATGTGTTACCTATATGTGCGTTTTTCTAGTGAGTGCCACCAAACCAGCGCTCCGTCAGTTAGGATTAGTCTTACAATAGCTGTATACGTCCAGAATGCCAATATTGGTGTTAGACCCCATCTTATGCAAGCATAAATTGCACGACCTTCCAGGTCCTTTTGACTATATTCTCCCTCCACAGGACTCCTGTCGAAAGTAAGAGATATTGTATTTTTCGTGATCAGAACAATTTCTGTTTT
>JAAAKO020013389.1:0-17043 GCA_010015015.2 Bolitophila cinerea
CGTGCTCATACTTCTGTGTCTCATGGTGTTTCATGTTGGATTAAATAATGATCGCAGTTCCACCATGGACTGTTCCATCTGGGTGTTTTGTGTCGTAGGTAGATTGCACAAAACACACAAAACAGCATTGTCTTTAACTTTACGTAAACATGCTTCTGTTGCATAGTTGACAGCGCACTTAACGCAGTTTATATGACAAAGGGTGGAAGATAAAGGGTTAAAAGATTCGCAAACAGAAAAATTTCGTGGTTAAATCTAAAGATGCTGTTATTTAAAAATAATCATTTATTCGAACCTATTAATTAATTTATTTTTTGTGTCATATTAGGAATTTTCATACTTATTTAAAACACCCCTAATATGGGGATGGTCATTTGACAACCATTAACAATATTTACATTGTGAAGAGGAAGCAAAACTCTACCGCCTTAAAATTTTCATTCCCTTTCCCTTTCCCTTTCGCAAATTAAACTATTTTATAATGGTGTAACCCATACAACATTTTAAGGTTGGGGGAGTATTTTTTTTTAATTTGTAGCAGCATTTTTGTTGACTAAATTTTGAGAATTTGAGAAATAATAAAAAAGGAACTGAAGTGGTTTTTTGATAAAGTTAAATAATATTACATATTTATTTATTTTGTCCCATTTCGAGTGGGTTGCGCTTCGCTTTGTCCAAAATCTATCAAGTTATAATATATACTGTTTTTTATTATTCTGTCATGTCATGCCGTGTGTATATTTTGTGGAGTGAAAGAAATTTTATTATGTCTGTCATCATTTGATGGAGTAGTTACTTGTATATAAAAGTAAAAACACAATAAAAATTTAAATAAATACACTGCAAAAGCATCAATAATAAATTGTATTTTTACGCAGTCCTCCGTATTATTGGTCCTGGCCGTTTGTGCTGCAAATGTCCAAGCGACGACGACTACGCCGACGACCACGAATACGCCGACGATGACACAACAACAGGAAGCAACCATCGCCACATCAACGTCGAGGCCAGATGAAGCCGGTATTAAAGTGAAGCGGGAATATTTTACGGGTCGTTCACAATTCGGCAGCACAACGACGCAGAGTCCGTTCAACTATCCAACTGCTGGTGACTACGATGACTTTGGTGAAGGACGAAAGCTTAAAAAGAACCGTCGTCCGATAACTACTACAGCTCCAATTCTGAAGTATACCGATGATCGCAATCCGGATGGCAGCTATAATTTCTCGTAAGTTGTTTTTTTTATTACAATATTACATTTTATGGATATTTTAAAATATACTAAAACTATATACTCCAGATCCTCCCATAATCATTCTAACATTGTTTAGTGGATTAAAAGATTGGGTTCTCCAAATGCTATTTCCATTATTATTTTACTAACTAATTTTACTTAAATGTTTAGATGGGTTAAGACACAAAATCTTAATCATTTAAGAAAAAAGTATGGTTTGGTCTAATCCGGGGCCAACTAGAGAGCAATCTGCCAATCTGTCCAATCCGAAAAGAAATTGATTATTCGTAACTCAAAGACTCAAAGTAAACCTTATTAAATGCGCGTTAGATGTCACGAAAAGTCTCTAGGGACATTTCCTTAACGGTCAAATATTATTCCGGCATTGTCACTAATAAATTTATGCAAATCTGATTCAACCAACATTTTTATTTTTTAGTAAGCGGTTTCAGCCAAATAAAAATTACACGACTTTGGCAGGTAACCAAAAACCATATGTAACATCTGAAGATTGTACAGACACGACATTTGATTGTACTACGTCCTTTAAACCTCTTTTGAATATGCTGATAAAGAATATAAGCAGTATAGGAAAAGACGTGTTAAAGAGCTAACGATTGTTTTTGGAGATAATTTGGGTTTTTTGGGGGTTTCCTGGTTTAATTGTTTTAGTGGGGAAAATGATTAGAAGGATAAATACAAATGATTTTAGTGAGGCGCTTTACTATGTACAATAATGTCATTTGGCCTAATGCCGATTGGAATAATTGTATTTTTAAGGCAAATCAACCCATTCAACATTTGGCCAAACGGTTTTTGGCCAAATAGTGTGAGTTGGCCTTACAACAATCTGTAGATCTTATGGTTAAACCGTATACAAATCACTTTCTTTTACCCTTTCGGTGATGAGGTCAGTTAAACATGCACAAATTCGATTTTATACGATTCAGGTGTGCCATGAAATCATGTTTTTTAATCTCTTTTTTCACAAAATCCCGATTAACATTTTTAATTATAATATCCCGTTTAAAAAACAAAGTTTCGGAAATTGTTTTTAGGTTTTAAAGAAAATGGTATTATTTTAAGAAATATCAAAATTAAAAAAAAAAGATTTTAGAAAACAAGATTATAGAAGACAGTTTTTTAAAAGTAAGATCCAGAAGAGATTTAAGAAAGGGCCATTATTACGATATAGTATTTTATATTACACTTACCATATGTCTGTTTGAAATAATCATATAGCCCATGAGTCTTTTGTCCAATCTGCATGGGATTTTTCTTTAAAAAAAACATGCTCATTATAGTTATTTAATAAATGTTTTAGTTTGCTGTTTCAATTAATTGTTCATAAAAAGATTTTTCCTTTTAGTATTTTAAATTTTTTTACATATAATTCACATTTTATTACAAGTTATATAACATTGTTTTTTATTATTTATATATTTAGAGCAATAATCAAATTATTCAATATATTATATTTATCATTTCGGGTTTTAAATGCGTTTTGGTTAGGGACCCAATTAACAATTAACCTGTTTTTTAGTTGCAGATTAGTATTAAGTCAAATTTGTAGTATTATAATATTATATATTTAGTACAAAACTTTTTGTTTACTAAAAATAGATTTATTTTAGGCTAATCTCAAAATACCGAATTTAAAGAAATCCTTCTTATGTGTGTATAATAAAACAAAGCATTTTTAAAACCATTTCTATGTTTTTGATAAAATCTAGTTACGAAACTGCGAACGGCATTCGAGTGCAGGAGGCTAGCCAACACAGTGGCAACGAACGAGTTGTACGTGGTTCTTACTCGTACTTGGGTCCAGATGGAAAAACATACACGGTAAACTATATTGCGGACCGCAACGGATATCGAGCCTACGGAGGTCACCTGCCCACTCAGCCAGATGCCATTGCCTCGGTTGTGCAACAGGCTCAGCGCATCGCCACCTCATCGTATTCGCCCATCAACAATCGTCCCATCCGCGTGCAGCCCACATACGTCACAACCGCCTCTCCAATTTACCGACCAACCTTAAACTCTCCAGCTTCGGCGGCTGGATTCGGTTACACCAGCACTCCGGCGCCGGCCTTCAATCGTCAGGGTCAATTCGCATACTCAACGACGCCCTCTGTACCCATAAATCGTACACCATTTGCACCATCTGGAGGCGCTCAAGGTTTCACCCCCGCTCCGACCACATCCTTTGGACAGTCGTCACCATCTGGCCAGGGTTTCGGTTATCCAAACCAAGATTATTTCACGCAATACTCGACCGTGGCGCCACCTTTGTTTAATCGAAACCCGTTTTTGGCTCCGTCCGCACCTAGCGCCGGTGGATTCTCCTCGGAAGGTGCAACAAACAACTACCGACCTGTGACGCCAGCTCAGTACGCCGGCAACGGCGATCGGGACACCGTATTCATAACACCGCCACCACGGAACTTTGTGAGCAATACCCAACTACAGCAAACACCACAGAACAACTTCCTGCAGGGTGACTTGCTGCCTCCGTTCAGTGTTGTAGGTCTACAGAATCCTCGACCGCAGGCGGTCAATCGTGGTTCGGTTGTATATCAGCCGTCCGCGTTTGACGGTGGCGTTGGCCAGCAATTCCTGGGCAAGAAGTAGTAGAGGTTGCCTTTGATATGTATTTATTAACAACAAAAACTATTTTGAATATATAATTTAAAATAATAATTAATACGTTTTTTATTGACGCAAAATAAATATAAATGGTTTCTATTTGCTATACAATGTTATTGATGTAATTTTAATTCAACTCAACACATATGTGTTGCCCTGCACCTAACGCGTAACCATATTTTAAATAAAGCAAAGCGGGACGCAGTCGAAACGGGTCCTTAAAGCCGCGGTATCGCAGAAAACAGAAACATAAACTGAAAAAGAACAGAAAATCGTTTCTATCGTGTCTTTCCTTGTACCGTTTCTGTTTAGAATATAGCAGAATCATAACAGAATCATAACAGTCAGAACCGGACACCTCGTTCGAACTCACGAAAAATATAATACGTTTCTTCGTTTGTGTTTTGTATCAATTCAATTTTTTAACCATTATAGCGCACAAATGTGATCCGCTGTAGAAATCACTTATCAATTCTTCCAAAACGTCGCAGTACCGTCTTTGCAATAGGTGTTGCCAACAAGTTGCAAAAATATAAGGCATCAATTTTGCAACCGTTAAACAACTACGATTATACAACTCCCGTTGCAAATTGTTAGTTAGGCACTATTTATTGGTAGTTTTATGTGTTCCAAATAATATTTTATGTTTTGCGAGTAATTAAGTAGATTTTATTTATTTTACCACCTCCCACTCAACACACCCAAATCTATCGTGATTCGGCCAATCGTATAATTCGGAGAATCGAGATTCGGCCAATCGTATCATTCGGCCAATCGTTTTATTCGGCCAATCGAGATTGGGCCAATCGTGATTCGACCAATCGTATCATTCGGCCAATCGTGTTTTGGCCATTTGTGATTCGGCCAATCGAAATTCGGCCAAGTACATTCGTTACATTGATGCTTTGGTAGTTACTAAACAATAGGGTCTTTTATTGTAATTATTTTGTATTATTTGTTTAAAACGCATATTATAGCTTAAAAGTTGCGTATTAACCTAATGTGAATTTTAAACAACCACGGTTGGTTTTATTTTTGTTTTTTACAAATAAATAAAATATTTCCAAAAAATGAAATTAGCATAATTTCCATCAAAATCACCGCGAAGAAATAAAAATAAAAATTGTAAACATCGTGGGAGCAATTTTTTGTGTTTTGATTACAAACGTCATCTTTATCTTTTTTGTTTTATTTAAAATAAATGCAAAAAAATGTATTAAAAGAATGTTCTACATACTTTTAATAAAGATTTTTTATTATTTTTTTTTAAATATTTTAAGTAGTGGTGACCAAAAATTTTAAGGTTGTCTTTTCATATAAAAACTGAAGTAAAAATTGGAAAATGTAAAACAAATATATATTTGGAATATGTCTCCTTAGCAAGATAGAGTGTCTAAAATTCGTGATGATTTACATGGTAACCGGTATATTGGTCTAAAATATTTTGTCTAAAACAATTTGTCTAAAAACATTTTGTCTAAAATAAATTTGTCTAAAATCAATTTATTTAAAACAATTTGTCTAAAATTAATTTGTCTTAAAACATTTTGTCTAAAAACAATTTGTCTAAAACAATTTGTATAAAACAATTTGTGAAAAACAATTTGTTTAAAAACAATTTGTCTAAAAACATTTTGTCTAAAAACAATTTATCTAAAAACAATTGGTCTAAAACAATTGGACTAAAACAATTTGCCTAAAACAATTTGTCTAAAAACAATTGGTCTAAAAGCAAAAGAAAATTTAAACAGTTTTTCTAAAATATTTTACTAACTTTTTTAGCTATAGTATTTAATAATATATTAATTATATAATTATATTATAGTGATGTCAAATTACTCCCCTATCCTATGTTTTGTAAGAGTAAACCCATTTATAAAAAGGTTAATTTGAGAAAAAAATACAATGCAACATTTTAAGCGGAAACATTTAAAAAAAAAACTAAAAACACAAAATGTTCAGTTTTGCTCCTTGATCAATATGTACATATTTTTTATGGTGGGCAAATATTATTTAGAGGTGTTTCTAATTTGTATGAAAAAAGCTTGTATGAAAAAAAAAATAGAATCAAGTAAATTTTTTTTTTTTTATTATTATCAGATTTTACCCAGAAATTTTTCCATTTACGATTCTTTTAAAACCCTTTATCTCCCACCCTTAAAATAATAATTTGTGGGTAATATCACGAAGTTTTTTTTTAAACATTTATTCGATCAATATATTTTTTTTGTAATATAAACTTTTTTTATACAAATTAAAAACACTTCTAAACAAGGGATGAATATTAAAACTCCATAAAAATATGTACATAGTGATCAGAAAGCAAAACTGATAATTTTGCGTTTTTAGTTTTCTTAAACGTTTCCGCTTCAAATTTAGTATTTTATTCCATTTCTCGAATTATATATCGGTTAACTCATACAAAATATTAAGGGCAGGTGAGTAGTTAAGATTCTATGAATTCTAATTTTCCAGGCCCGTAATTAGTTTTAAAAATACCGAAAAATGAGTTTTGCAGATGTCAGCGGCACCGCTTCTCAGCGGAAGGTGTCGGAATTGAGGTTTTTATTTAGTGAGCTCTAAATTCGTAGAAAAAACGTAATTAAACTATGTGATTGTTCTATGCTCGACTCTCTTGTTATATTAAGTAATGCGTCTTTTTAAAAGCGATTTTAAATAATTTAGTGATACAAAATTATTTATTTGGTAAGCGCTATAAACTAATAGCCAATAGATAGTAGAGTATTCTTTGTTAAAATTGGATTATGGCAAGAAATTGATTCGTGTACTATACATAAGTATATTCATTGAAACCGATACACAATTAAATTATAAATATTTCAACATTAAAATGCTTTGAAATTTAACACGTTTGTTTAAAATCCATATGCATACAGGCAAAATAATAAATACATCGCAATGTGTTTAAAACACAAACATCTATACTATAAGTTTAGTTTTTTTCTCACGGCGACCAACGGCATTTGTAACAGACTCTCCGATACTTTTAAGTAGTTTTGATTTTGTGTTGCCTGGATTCATGCCCCACAGACGTTCTTTTGTGCGCAAATCGATAGCATTCTTGAGGCCTTTTGGCGACGAATCAGCTTCCGAGTGGGATCGGCTCGATGTGTACGTGTCCAACGAACGAGTCGACAGCCGCGTCGGGCTAAAGGTTACGCTGGACTGCAGAAAATATCAGAGAAATGTGTTACTTTTGCGAATACCTTTCTAGTACACATTGACTAACTCGATTTGATAACAGCTGAGATCCACGGTCCAGGGATGACATTCGAATGTTCTTCTTTAAATTAAAATTGCCAGACGATCGTAGGGAGTGCAATGTTGGAGTAGACTCATAGGCACGTGACATTTTGCGGTGACAATTTCTGGAATACAAGCAGTGCGAAATATTTTATTAAAATAAATTTAATTCACATTTAGCAGCGAAACCTGAGATCATTAAAGTAAGCGTGCTCCAGGAGCTTCACAATGTTGCAACGCAAGTCCGGGTGATATTGAATGGTTTTCGTTAGCAGAGCTATACCGTCTGCACTTAGTCCAGGCAGAAGTCGATGCAATCCAATTGGATTTCTCTTTGGAAACGAATATTCCATCTGTTTGTGGCGAAATTTCGAGAGAATTCGTGGTGTTGGAGTTCCCAGCACATCGTGAATCTTAAACAGCTGATCTAGCTCATTCTCACCCGGAAAAAGGGGATTCAGTGTAAGCATTTCATAAAATACACAACCGAGAGCCCAAATGTCAATTTTGGAGCCATAGTATCCGGCGGTGAGCAGAGACTCCGGTGCTCGATACCAGCGCGTCGACACATATGACGTATGCGGTGGCGACATGTTCATATTGCACACGGAGCCAAGGTCAGCCAGCTGAATCAGCTCTGCCTGGTGCAAAAATAAATACAAACATATTATTTTGAATTTTAAAGAAATATATAATATATATATTTTTATACTTTCAGTGGATTATCCTTCAACCGTTTGTTTACTTTAATTAAAATATTCTCAGGCTTGATGTCACGATGAAAGATGCCATTCTTGTGCAAATGATTCAATCCGCACACCAATTGGTACAGGAAGTTCTTGACACGAACCTCGGACAAACATCGTTTGCGGTTCTTTATGTAATCGTACATGTTCATGTCCTGCAGCTCGGACACAAGCGAAAGGCAGTGCGTGGACTCATCGCTGTGGGCACGTTGAATTTGTATATAGATGTATTTAAAATCAGTGTTTGTGTGCGTAATGATGCCTACAAGATTATGTCCACGACGCCCACAATATTTGGATGGTACTCCAGCTGGCGCAGTACCTTGATTTCCGTGCAGTCCATCACCTCGTCCATACTTTTGAGGACCGAAAAGACAAAACAATATTAATACACGATTAATTTATAAATATAAAACAAAAAAAGTATTACTTGAGGTATTTTTTGTTTAGCTTCTTGGCTGCATAGTATTTGCTTGTTTCGGAATCACGCACTTTGAGCACCTCCGAGAATGAACCTTCACCGATCTTCTTGATAATAACATATTCTAGGTGGTTGAACAAGTATAAACAGAAAATATTACAGGTACAAATAAATACATACTGTCCATAAAAGCCGACATAGTTATGTCGTGTGTGCGCAATGCGCAAAATACATCTCTTAGATGTAATCACACGAGAAAAAAACCTCGCCACTGGCCAGCGACAAGCCAAACAGCCTACAGCCCTCAGAAAGAGTTTGACTGGATTTCTCAAACACGTTCGATTTGAAAAAAAAAACAATATTTTGATATTTTTTGACAGATATTTTTTTATGAATCAGATTAACGGTTTTGGTATTTTTCAGCTGTTTTGAATCTGATTAGATTACAATAAAATACAATTAATTGTATACATTATTTACTTTCTGATCTCTGTATTTCATACTATTTTTTGCATATTTATCATAAATACTTTTATTTAATTAATAAAACAGTCATTTTAAATTAATTTAATTCGAATAAACTTATACATATAACGAATACTTTGTAAACCCGCTGTTTACTGGGATCATCGCAACCCAAGACACCAACCATTTGCGCCGGCGCCGTTACGGTTGCGGACGGGTTAACACTTGTTGCAAACGCAATACGCAACACAAACACAATACATCCCAATTAGGGATCCTTCAAGGAATGAGGCTCCTTCAGTGGAAATTCGTAGAATTAATAAATTTAGACACTCTTCTGTCAAAAATATTATTTAACATCATTTTTTGTGTATACTGTATACATCTCTGTTATCTTTTGAATGAACATGTACACATAACCTAATAATTTAATAACACTTGTTTGGTGTAACTTTTTATAATGCGTAACGTAAACATTTGTTGCGATGAGTTCTACCAAATATTTTTGAAAAAACTTGTTTTATTCTAAATGTGCAATATTTGGACAGACTACAACTATATTGACAATTTAAATAAAAAAAAAGATTTTTTTTAAATTGTGTTTAATTCTCACATGATAAATATACAGAAATATTGGGTTTAGGGCGAATCTTGAAAGCAAAATTTTCTATCGAGAAACGAAAACACCGATAGTGAAATGCTTCAACCCTCTTCAACCAAATATACATAGACATTCGCATCTCTGTGTAAACTATTTGTAAAAAACGATGTACTATTGTGAATTTGTTTTAAAATATGTCGACAAAAACTGTTGCTAAGTTTACACCATGTTGACATTTGAGATTTGACATAAAACAGCATGTGCGAGGTGACAGCAGCTGTCATACAATTAATTTCATTTACCAACCACATTTGCCATCAAAATGAAGACAAAACAGCACGTGGATGTGGAAGCCGACTCCCAAAATAAGGTCACAAAATCGCAGTCTAAAGTGAAACTCATCGATTCCGCCGTTTTTGATTCGTTCAAAACGCTCACCAGTGACTCCCAGGCGGATCGCTTCAATGGCAGTCTTACGTTGCTCAAGCATCTTACCAAAGATGCACTCGAAGAAAAGGTAACCTAAAATTTCGTGTAATTGATCATGTTCTGTGTGAAATGTGTGTGTATTGTAAATTAGTGCGTTGATTTTAATGAAAATAAATTTGTAAAAAACAGAAAGAAAAGGAATGCGACTACACACTAAATCGCCTGGTGCGCGGTCTAGGTGCCTCCACTTGTGCCTCGCGTGCTGGCTTCTTCACGACGTTCGTTGGATTTCTGACGGTGACGCCACAGGATAAGGTCACCGTGCAACAAGTATTTGATGCACTAGAGAAACAGCTGCATGTCGGCAAAACTGCTTCCGATAAGGTAAGACTATTTCACATCTACTTTTTTATAATAATAATAAACGTTACTCATTTTTAAATAACTACAGGAAGACTCGGATGCCCTCATTGGACACATTCTTCTGTGCGCTGCTCTCATTCGTTCAAAGCGTCTCGAAAAAGCATCCGAAGAGGAAATCACAAAAGTGGTACAGATTCTCACTCGCGCCTCGTCGCACAAGAAAGTGCATTCATCTCTTGCCTACACTTTCCTGATTGACTTGCTACAACAGGTATGTGTTCATATATTTAGCTGCATCTAGTAGGTTTTTACTTACATTTTTTGTTTACTGAACGTGTGTAGCTGCCCGAAGACAAGTTCAATGCGTCCGTGTGGCCAACGATGAGCCAGGAATTGCGCCGTGTTTGGGAACGACACAATCTGAATACCGTACAATTTTTGCTTGAGGTACACACCAAGTATCCGCAGCTTGTCGATGCCGAGTACCTGCAAGCCTCCATTAAAACCACAGAGATTCTTGTGCCTCTCGCCTACAAGCATCTGAACCGTTTGTTCTGGGGAAACACATCAATCACCACAATAACGCATCCTGCGTACGATACGCTCGCCAAGTTTTTGCTGTCGGTCAAGTCGAAGCAACTTGTTAAGTTCTGGACGCATGAGGTAAACGAATCGTTGGCTGCACCGAATAAACTCAAGGAAGTGGTAACATTACGTATTGTCACTGGATTCCTGGTGTCCGGCACACTGGACGGTGCAGTGCTATTGAAATTGCTTACACCACGTTTTATTAAAATGATCACAGCATCGTTGAAAACAATGAAGAAAACCAAGCAAGAGCATCTGGCCGCATTCTATACAGATTTCTTTGAGGCTCTGCATACGTATTTTACAAAGATCACAGATGAGGATGTCAAAGTGGAACTTATTTCTCGATTTATTTTGCATCCGGGACACTTGCAGATTGAGAAATTCACTGCCACCAAGATTGTACATCAGCTGGTTGGTAAACTTGGAAAGGATGGCGTGGCTAAACTGTTTGAGATCTACAAGCAGGTATTCCTTGGAAAGTTGACAAAGAACGCCAAAGATTCGAATGACACATGGTTGAATGTGGAGCGCCATCATGCCGCACAAATGATGCAGTTTCTGATCGGTCAGAAAGTTATTCAGAGTGATGTGGTGTGGCGTACAGAACAGCTTAAGTTTATGCTGACCGTTAGTTTGTTCTATGTGTCTGCTGACGGAACTCCGGTAAAGAAAGATGAAGACAGTGGTATTATCACTAAGGATTTGTACCAGAGTGTAAAGAACATCTTCTATTCATGCCTGCTCACAAAATTGCCAAATCTAAAGGACGAGAAAAAAGTATTGCTTACTTTAGTCACACACTGTAATGCTATTCTGAGCAAGAAGTCAGCTAATAAGTATTTACGTGACTCTCTGGCCGAAAAGGTACAAAAGTCATGGCAAAACATGTTTGAAAAGGTTACTGCACAGAAGGCAGAGACCAAAAAGGCGGCCACAAAAAAGTTGGACCTCACACTGCACATTCTTTACCTGCACATGGGTCTGCAGTTGTTCCGTGAACCTGAAATGGCACAGACAGCAATTGCCGATTTAGAGAAATGCATGGAAAAGACAAAACAGAAGAGCAAGGCAGCCGCAAAGGTACTGGGTGCCGCAGAGGATGAACCCGAGTGGATTGAAGTTGTAGTGGATTTGTTCTTGCACTTGTTGTCACAAAACACAAGTTTCTTGCGAAACGTTGTAAATACGGTATTTCCGCATCTGTGTCCAAATCTCACGTTGACCAGTGTGCATCAGGTGCTGTCCGTTCTGGACATGAAAGACGGCAAGAATCCATTGAGTGAAAAAGACGATGAGGAAGAGGAAGACGTTGATGACGAAGAAGATGCCAGCGATGTGTCTAGTGCTGATGAAGAAGATGCAGATGCAGACAAGTCCGATGAAGATGATGATGATGACGACGATGATGAAAAGGATGAGGATGAGATCATGGACGAAGAAGGCACGGTGTCCGATCAACTGCGCAATGCAATCTCGACGGCACTAGGTGCTGCTATGCCCGAAACGGACACAGAATCCGTAGATCTTAACGATATGAACGACGAGGAAGCCGAACGTCTGGACAAGGCATTGTCCGCTGCGTTCCAGATCATTAAAAAACCAGGTGGCAAGAAAAAGTCCAAGAAAGAACGTTCAACCAATACAACTGTAATGCACTTCCGGATTCGTGTACTGGACCTGATTGACATTTATTTGCGTACCAGTCCATCACTAGTCATTTCACTGGAGATTATGCTAGCTCTTTTCAATATGGCTGAGCTCAGTGTTGCCGAGGACCTAAAGCCATTAGCTGCAAAGGTTGACAGTGTGTTGAAGAAACTATTGGCTCTGCGTCAATTCGGTGATGTTGCCGATGTCACCGAGGCCAATTTGACCGTGCTGCTGCGCAGTCTGGTCGAGAAGAAGCTGAACCCATTGGCACTCGAGAATCACAATAAGCTATTGTCCAAGAGCTACGCATTCATTATAAACAGTGCTCAACTGCTAGTACAATCTAAGGACGCTGCACCAAAGAGCACGTCAAAGGACACGATCCTAGCATTGACCGACCAGTATCTGAGTGAGTTTGTGCGTTCACGCAATCCAGTGATTGCATTTAGTTTGTTGCAAGACATTTTCCGTGGTCGATGGACTGGAGTTTGGGATCTCAGCAAGACTCTAGCTTCCGGTGGACTATCGCAGACATCAAGACCGTTTCGCAGAGCACAGGCGCTAGAATTGTTAAATTTGATGTACAAAAACAATGGATTCATACGCCAGCACTTGGAGGCGTTCAATCGTGCCGTTAAACCGGTCGAGAAGGCTCTGGACGGTTATTTGACGTGGCAGGAGAGCAACGAAAATGTGTCCGCCAAGGAGTTTTCGGCATTGGTTAACGTGATAACAGATGCATACAAACTACACCAACTTCCCGGCACAAAGACCGCACTGAAATGGAATGAAGTGGGCGAGCGTGTGCAAAAGGTTCGCCAGCGAACTTTGTTGGTGTCCGTGCAGGCATACACGGCGTTCTGTCGTATATTTAAGATCCGAGCAATTAAACGCACTGAACTCGATGAACCCGTCAAAAAGAACGGAGTGGCAGCGGCTCCGGTTGCAATGGAAGAGGATGTAACGAGTGATGCAGAGGAACAGATTGTAAATGGCGTTGATGCAAAGAGTCTAAAGCGTAAGAAGAGCGCCACGACAACTGATAGCAAGAAACAAAAGAAGCTGAAGAAGGAAGAGCGCCTTCGAATATCGTCGGAGGGATTCAATGGGGTCTCGTTCGCCGGATTAGCTGTCGATGCTGTTCTGGAAGCAGATTCTGAAGCTGAAGATGAATCCGATGCGGATAACGCTGATGAAGCCGACGATTCAGCAGAAGACGACAATGATAGCGATGATTCTGTAGAGAATGGCCAAGATGAAGACGATGATGAAGGAGACGAAGACGAGGAAGACGATGATGAAGAAGACGAAGACGAGGAAGACGATGATGATGATGATAGCAGCGATGAAGAGTAAAGGCGTTTGATTTCTAGGTACATAATTTTAATTGTCTTCATGTTTACCTATATAAAAATTAATAAAATTTTATTAAATGAATTCATTAAAAAAGTTTTTTGGGAAACATGTTCTTTAAAAAAAGGTTTATTTTTATGCACGTGGATATTTCCATAATTATAGAGTAGTTGTTTGTTAAAAATTATGGCGTTCTCTATTATCAAACAAAATGCAAACTTTTTCATAAGGTTAACATTTCTTGCGTTCGATTCTAAAAAAATCTGACCTTAAAATACAAAATTTTGCCACGAAAATGCAGAAACTATAACCCAGTGTTAATCGACAGTAGTGCACCAAGTTTTGACCTAAATAAATGCCGTTTTCATTATATCCTAACGTAATTTTAATGTCCGTATATACACGTACACGTACATTTTATGTCCTAACGTAAATTATACATCCCAACGTATTTTTAATGTCCGAACGTCCCAACCTAAATTATTATTTGATTATGTCCCAACCATTTTTGTATGTCCCAACGTATGTTTTCAACATACATTTTATGTTTCAACGTATTTTTTATGTCTCAACGTTTTTGTCAAGTCCCAAAGCAAATTTTATGTTCCAACGTATTTTTATGACGCAATGTAAATTGTATGTCCCAATATATCGAAGCTATTCTTAAAGGTGACAGGCAAACTATACCTTGTAAAAATCTCCCAAAATCTCTTTAAGTTTTTTGTTATAAAAGAAGAGTTCTGCGCTTGCGCAGCACATGATTGATGTTGTGTACTAAAAATGTTATGGGGTATATTTCATGCCGCCATCTAACCAGGACACTAATCTATATTAGCACCGCTGCATACGTTGGGATTTTTCAAAAGCTCGTAGCAGGTGCAAAGAAATTGAATCTTCATCTTAGATGTTCACTAAGAAATCTTTTAGATTCCCGGGTTGCGACCGTCTTGAAGAATCGGGTTATAGTCCAATGGGCCCTTTTGTTGACTTACGTGCTGGACTAGTCTCTGTGAGACGGTCTCATTTTTCATTACCTGCTAAATAATATTTTTGTTTTTATACTAGTTTTTTTAACAAGACATAAATTTTTTCGTAAATATAATAAGAATTTCTAATAACATTTGGTAATCCCTAAAAATTCCACAAAAGTTAGTGTAATTTAGCCAAATTGAGATTTTTAAAGTCCATAAAATCAAGTTTTTAATGGACATAATACATTATTTGCCATGTGATTTTATAGCACGGCCTGGATGTCGGAGATTTTATCTCAAGCCCAGAGTTTCCGGGCAAAAATCCCCCGTTGGCAACCCTACGTATTTTTTATGTCGTTATAAAAGGTTTTATTGCCTCAATTAACTCTTGTAAATTTAACTTTTCCTAAAACGTTTTATAAAAAAAAAAAATTTTGTCAAATAATAATATCCCAATATAGTGATACAGCCGAGGTTAAAACACATATTCATTTGTACACGCATTTTATTGTTTGAAATTCGGACATTTTTATATTGTTACATGTTGTGTTTACTCCCACAGCGCGCGTAAATAATTAAATGTTAACATTTTTATGTGTATGTGTGTGTTGTGGTGTGTGGGGGTAATTCATTGATTGTGCGGTCACATTGTCACATAATTTGAACACATATTTACTTAAGTTCTATAACTCAATTTTACATTTGTTTTTGTTCCTGATGGTATATGGTTTAAAATGAAAATGGCAATCACGAACAGAGGCAAAAATATGTGAGGCTATTTCTAATTTTGTTTTGGTTAGTTTAGGGTTTTTTGTAGTAGAAATATATAAATTTGGTTGAATTTATGTAAGTTTGTTTGTGTGCCTAAGTTGAACAGATTAAAATTACATTAGAAATTGAGTGAAAAGTATCGGTAATATTGAAATATTATTATAAAAAAATATTATATTTTTTAAAACTGTATTTTTCTATGTAATATACTTGCAAAAGTCGTACTAGATCATAAAACATAATAATTATATAACAAACAGATGATGAACATAATAGATTACAACAAAGACGAATACACTTATAAATATACCTCTAAATAATTGGTTATTATAATGGATAAACATGATTTTTTTGTTAAATATGACACATAATATTTGATTCAACTATATTGACTTTGTTTTGTATTTGTTCCATTTTTGTTATTTGTAGTGATGTTATTAATATCAAAAATACAACAATCCCCTAATTTGTAGGTAATGTTTTTTCTTGCTTGACCTTGTGTATACTAGACTCTACGGATTGTTTAATTTAGGTGATTTGAGGGACATCAAAACAAGTCCACTCGTTGCACCCTTTTTGTATATACACACTTATTAAGAATAAAATCAAAAGAAAATGGAGTGAAAATTCCTGTCATCACAAATTTTCCTAAAACAGCTACACATTTACAAGTTTTTACTAAAACACAATATTTTGCAAAATAACTACACATTTACAGTTTATACATATTTGTTGCTATGTTATATAGAATAGTACACTATAAAGTATAAATTCTATAGATACAATTTGTCTAGAACTTTTGTGTGGATGTGTGAATTTAGTGTTTGTGTATGTGTAGTGTATCGTGTGTACTGTATGTCTATGATGTTATAATTATATATATTAATATTATTTAATAAAAGAAAAAAATTGCTTGTTTTTGCAAAAAAAATCAAAAAAAAAAATACTTTAATGTTTTAAAGGATAGTAGATTTATCTAACAATTGTGTGCGACCATGACGGACATAATACAAATGCATTAAAAATTAAAACAAATTGTTTGACAACAGTACAGACAAATACATTATATTTTGAATACGTTAGCTTAAAGCTTATGTTGGACACAATTGTGAATACAAATAATAATAGACTTGATAATGAAATACTCAAGTTTTTTGATAGACGTTTGATGTTCGCTGCGTGTGTACAATCTAGTAATATATACTTTTTTTTAATAAATATACAAAATCTAAAAGAAAAACCATACCCGATATTATGGCGATATATATTTAGAGGTCTTTGCATATGGCAAAGATTCAAACGAACAATATATTTACACGCGTATACAGAAATACAATAATGTTGTAATAGATTAATGTGTGAATTTGCATAATGTTTTTGTGTATTTGTTGGTGTGTGTGCAATATGTAAATTTGTTGTTATTGTTACTTTTAGAAGCGCACAAATGAAAATTCATCAAAGGAAAATGTACATCTGTGACACCTCGTAAACAAATACTTACAAAATAAATCTATATTTATGTTTGTTTTAACATA
>JAAAKO020013400.1:0-17038 GCA_010015015.2 Bolitophila cinerea
TATATATATTAATTATCTGAATTTAGGATTATTTTAGTAAGGAAATTGTCCTTTTATTACTACTTTAAACTCTTGTCCAAAGGATTTTCCAAGATATTCAATTTGAAGACATATACGACCTTTTGATACTTAGTACTTGAGTCCTATGTTATTATGGAATAATTTATGTTTTTCTCAATCCTACTGTAAAAACTAATTTTTCAGAAATGATGTCTATTTTGAAGCCCACTTACCACAAAATGTATCCATTTTCCAAAACAAACATAATTGTTTTTAAATAATTAATATAAAACACACATTGTTTTTTTAATCGATAGAACCCTTTTTTAACCTAAATTGTTTAATATGGTTAATGTGCTATTAACGCATTGTCGTTTTGATGTTCAGTATTCTTTTAACCCTCAAAAACGCCCTGGTAAAAAAATTTCAAAACCCTTTCGTTCATTTTTATGGAATGACCGATTGGCTTCAGACAAAGCTCAAATTTTTATTTTGTATTTATTCTTGGGGATATGTTGATTACAAAAACATAACATTATTTATTATTTAGAGAATGAAAACCAAAAAAAAACTATGAATGTTTTTAAAACTAATAAATAATTTATTTATTTATTTATTTAATGCACTCGCTTATGGATTGGATTCCTTCAAACTGATAATAATAATACAATGAAATAATTTATAATTATAAACAATATTGATTAAAACTAAGAGATAACATGAAAAAAACGGGTTTATATTGGCCCTAGTCGCTTATGGGAACAAAACAAATACATTTTTTTTAATTTATACACACAAAAATAAACTTGTATTACTAATTATCAATAGATTCAACATTAAGAGATTTGATTCTAAAACTATCACGTCATATATTAAAATGAAAACACCTAATACTATTAAAATTTATAATAATGTTATTTAAAGTCTCACAGTTCGGGAAGATCGATTATGTAATAACTGATTATTGCCTCTAAGTTATCGAGAAGGTACGAAAAACTAACAATAGCAAGTATTTTAGAAACATCTAGGTTGTCATTTATTAAAACGTCTCCTCTCAAGTGTTTTTAAATCAATAAGTTAAAGCCAAGAGATGCCATTTAAAATTACGTAAAGCATATAAATGTCTTTTTTATGAATAGATTCAATTTTATTGTATTTTTTGGCTTATATGATAAGGTATAATATAGTGTACATAATAGGTGACTTGCATTGAGAATACAAATACCACGGTAATAATGATTTAAAAACTGGTGTAATATAGGATGATTTCCATTTTGAAGGGAAACATCTTACATGAATTGACTCGTTGAATAGTAATGTAAGCGGCATGTCTAATGAAGAAGCACAAGAATTAAAAAAAGGTATGGTATACCATCAGGGCCACTACTCGTATTCACATTAATATTTAAGACAGCATTCAAAATTACATAAAATTACATACGAGAACAGAAAATACGAGTAACATTGAACTCAGTGCGAATAAATTTATATGCAATCAAATCTAATGCATTTACAGAGCAAGTATACTTTTTATGAACCTTGTTTTTTGTTTTTTAGTGCAATTATAGCCTTGTTATACCAAGGGGTTTAAGATGAAGACATTATAACTTTCTTGGGGACGATCTGTGAAAATACATTTTCCAATTCAACAATTAATTTATCAAATTTTTCATTAATGTCAAGTTTGGAGAAAATTTTATTATAATCAATCAAAGAAAAATATATGTTTAGAAGGGAGAAGTGTGCTCTTTTAAAATGGTAAATACAATTTAAATAATTATGATTATATTTAACACATTCATGCGAAACAATTCAATTTCAAAATTATATTCGTCAACTCGCGATAAAGGAATTGATTTCTGTAACTAAATATTTTAATATTTTCAAAATCGGTCGAGAAACACAGATCTAACAGATTACCATCTTTATTAAAAACATGGTTTAATTGTTTAAAACTCGATAAGGCAAGTGAATCAGTGACATAAACATCAGTATCAGAATGCACATTAAATGGAAGTAGATCATTGCCGTCCGTGTTATGTCGCCACGTAAGCGACGGTAAACTTAAATCACCGACGACTATTATTAAATCCGTATCTTTACAATATTTACTGAGTACTGTATCAATATGACTCTTGGAGATTTCGTAAGTTCTATTGGGGGAATGTACAAGCATAATAGAAACATTGTCAATCTACCCATTATTATTTTAATATGTTTAAATGTGGAATGCAGAGCAGCTCAGAAGATCTTATGGCCATTAAAACACCACCACCGATTGATTGATTGAGCGGTCACATCTGAATACAATGTATTCTATAAAGAAATATTCTTCACTTAAGTGAGAAGATGTTAGCCAGGTTTCACTGAGTGCAATAATGTCATGGTTTCAAGAAAGAACAGATAAATTAAAACTTTTGCTTTTAGTTCTGATTCCATGCACATTTTGGAAATATATAGATAAGGATTTAACAAATAATTCGTCATCTTCCTCGACTTCATTGGAGACTATGGTTTAATATCATACAATAAAAAGGAAAGAATGTAATTCACGGCAAATAATATTATTAATACTATTATCAGCGCGACAATCTCAAAATAAAAGTAAAGACTTTGCGTAAAATTCTGTGAAATTTGGGCTCTACGGATCTTCTATTTGCTATGGAGTGGTTTCAAAAAATAAATAAAAAAAGTTATTATATTATTTAGTACGTCCATAATAAAAAATACTATTCCACATGATTGCATAAGACAAGGCGATAAAAACCCCTTATAACTCAGAATCCCATACCACGAAAGAGTAGCTCACTCATACAGCCTATTGGATAATAACAATAGAAAACATGAAAAATTGCATACCGATCCGTATAAATATCTAAATCCAAACCTTTTTTTACTCTATATAAATATATATCTGTCTGTGAAAACGTGTATAAGTATGTGTGTGTTGTGTAAATCTTCGTAAGTGACTTGTACAGTTGTACAAATCGTCGTCGTCGCCAATCGATAACTGCTGCTCCCTTGCGCCCTAATGTTTAAACGCCGAAAAATCACCAAGATATTCTCGTTTATATGGCTATTTTACTGATATATTTCTATGTATATGTTATATAGATTCGGATACATAATATATAAATACTACATATTTACGTATTCGTGTTGCGTGTATCGTGTCGTATATAACGAAACACGGAATTTTCCTTTTCTATTTTCTATACCGCAAAGCATTTTCTCGGTTGTAGTGCGCATGACGTATCCTTATCCATGTGTTAGGGTTTAATTCGGCTATACATATGATCCATGGTTTTTATGCACACAATATATATTTAAAGTTCGTTATGCATATATTTTTTGATGACAACAGGTTGTTCAGCCTGGATTTAATTTAATTATTTTAATAACTTTTTATTTTTTATTTACAGGGTAGCCCGCGGACATTCCGCGGCGTATTATGTCTCGTGAACCCTACAATTCGGGAACAGCAGTAAGTTCTGGCGCACGAAGTCCCGGCCGATCAGCCCGACGACTCACCGAGTTACCCACTGTTGATAGATCCCCATCCCGTGATTACGGCTCACGAGGCAGCCCACTAGGTAGGACACAGAACCGCTAAATATGTATAAATACCAAGAGAGCTAACCCAAATAAAACTCTATAGACTAGTAAACCTACGCAAAAATCCTAATTTCATATATTTTTTTTATGAAAATTTTCATTTTAGAATTTTTATCATTAGATACTATATTCTTTTTCAAAGGATCCTGCGCGTAGATTTCATTTCCATTTCGATTATCATCACATCTTTTCTGTTTTATTTGTTTTTTCTTCTATAGGACGCAAAATTCGTCAAACTCAATCCGGCAATACCTCACCCACGCACTACCACGGTCCCCATTCATCCGCTTATCACCATCATAATTCTGTTGCAGCAATGAGTAGTCCGTATTACAGAGACATGGATGAGCCGACCAGCCCGGCTGGCGGTGGTCATCATCGCAGTCGCAGTGCCAGTCGACCGCCGATATCACATTCCATGGATTATCCCAGTAAAATTAAATATTTAAAAATAGTTTTTAGAGACAATTTCTATAAACAGTGTGTTCTCCTCAAGGAACCAGATACCAGTCACTCGATCGCGGCGGCATGGCCGATGTGCACGATCGTGAGTTTATTCCCATACGCGAGCCACGCGATAGATCGCGTGACCGATCCCTGGAGCGTGGCCTATATTTGGAGGACGAACTGTACGGTCGACCGGCACGACAGAGCCCGAATCCGATGAGCATGAGCACCGGCGACCGCGGATACCTGGGTGAACTGCATCATCAGCACACCGACTTTACACGCGAACTGGGTCAACTTAAAAGAGAACTTGAACTGACAAATCAAAAACTAGGTAGTTCTATGCACAGCATAAAAACGTTTTGGTCACCCGAACTGAAAAAGGAGCGCGCCCTGCGGAAAGAGGAGAGCGCCAAATACAGCCTTATCAATGACCAACTGAAGCTGCTGAACAGCGAGAATCAGGTGAGAAATTCAGAAATGTCTTAAACATATAATAATAAATTCAATTCTAATCGATTAAAATTAAAATGAAAACATAGAAACAAGCCATGCTGGTCCGTCAACTGGAAGAGGAGCTTCGGATGCGTATGCGACAGCCCAACATTGAGATGCAACAACAAATGGAAGCAATCTACGCTGAAAACGAACACTTGACACGCGAGACTGCCATACTCAGAGATACGTTAAAGGTAATTAATTGATTTTTATGAAAGTTCCTTTATGAAAGTTATAATAAAACTATTTTTGTTTTTCTCAGGAACTGGAGCTTCGCATTGAAACCCAGAAACAAACTTTGAACGCCCGCGACGAGAGCATTAAGAAGCTGTTGGAGATGCTTCAAAACAAAGGCATGGGTAAGCAGGATTGGAAATGTAAAGAAATTATAAATTTTACTTATTTATTAATTTAAGTTAAAATATAAACACAAAAATGGAGAATTATGATCCTTCACAGTTTTTCAATATTTTGTCTTATAAGGGCACTCTAATAGTAGAAGGCATAATTTATATTTTTTTAAGAAAAACCCAGGTTTAAAAAAGAAGAAAAGAAAAAATAAGAGAATATATAAGCGAATATATAAATGAACAAAACTTGTCCAAACATTTATTTAAAAAAAATATCTTACAATAAAATGACTATAATTTCTATAATTCTTCTAACAAACACATGGTACTCTAGAAATATTATTATTATAGATAATTTATATATTCGCTTACATATTCTCGATATTCTCGATATTAGTGATACACTAGATATTTTTAAATTTTTTGTTTTATATATTCTCTATATTTACGAATTTTCTTTTTATTTTTAATATCAGCTTGTATTTCTAATCTATGCGAATATAATATTCTTGGTATTATATATCTTTAATATTCTTAAATATATTTGCAATATACACAGAATTTATGATATTCTCGATATTCAGGATATTCAATAATTTTTTTGGTATTATCGATAATGATGTATATAACATGAATTTGCTTAAAATGTTTTAAATATTTTAATCTTGGGTATATTTCTGATATTATATTTAATTATAATATATTTTTGATGATATCGACAATTATATTTGTGAATTTTTTAAAATATGCAAAATAATTAAAAATATGCTCGCTATTCATAAATTATTCTTTTATATATTTACGATATTATTGATATTTCCGTATTTCCTAATAATTGAAAATATTCATAAAACATTTTATTGATTTTCATTGATATTTATGATTTTTTTCGATATTGTCAAAATGTTATTATACATATATTAGCTAAGTTATTTGATAATATAGAATAATATATAATATTCTCAATTTATTGGAAAATATACTTAATATTTTTATATATTTGCGATATATTTCTGATATTATAAAATATTCCTAATTTTTGTTATTCTTCTCTCTATATATAGAATATATTCCTCATATAAGCAGTTATTATAATATAAATTTAGGATATTATAAAGTATTATTAATAATCGCATTATTTCATTAATAGTATAATATTTATATAATCGAATATTCTTCATAGTACTAAAATATGTTCTTGATATTAGTAAATATTTATTACATTATATTTTTGATATTATTGAGAATAAAAATATATATACTATTCGCAAAATATTTTTTATCAATATTCTTAAATATATTGACGATATTCTCAATATTTTTGATATTTGAGATATTCTAAACGAAAACATTCTAGCTTTTTTACTAAAATCGGACATATCAAATTATCTAAATTTATATTTGTGTATTTGATCGATATTTATAAAATAATTCTGACGTTTTAGATTTGTTTAAGTGAATATTAAAAAAAATATATATTTTGTTAATAAAATATTATTATGATATTATATTGAAATTCTTGATATTTGTGGTATTCTAAATATTCTTACATATTTTGTTTGTCATATTTGTGAATTTGTTTTTTATTAGCCAATTTTATTTTACATTTTTTATAATATCAAATATTCTTCATGTCAGCAAATTCGATCGATTCTCCTAAAATATATTCGGCATATAATTTTGCAACCATAGGGGTGTTTAAATTCGTACCCCTTTACATTCGGAGTTAATCTTAACCAAAATGTCAATAGGATAATTTTAGAGACGATAAAATTTTTCGATAATATTTTTTTAAAAATAAAATTTATTTGGAGCGTCTACGGTCCTCATAATAATAATTGTCAAGAAGATGCTAATTCACTCTGACTTTAAAGTCTTATTTAAAGGAATTTAGTTGCCTGCCCACAAAAGAATTAACAAAGTGCGGCATCGACATCATCTGGCGATTAAATAAAAAATCAATTTAATCGAATGCACTTGAATTGAATAAAATGAAATAAAATGAAATCTAACAAAATAAAACAATATCAAATGAAATCAAAAAATAAAATTTAATCGAATTAATTTGTCAATCAAAGAAATCGATTGTAATTGACTGAAATAGAAAAAACTCCTAGTAATATATTTTTGTACATTTACGCTAAAAATATGTTTCATTTTAATATTTTTAAGGAACAACCCAATTTACAAAATCTTCAAATCGATGAAATTTAAACAATGTAGGATAACATCAGCCCACGTTCATAAAATACATTCTAGTATACATTTTTCAATAGTTTTGTTGATATGATTAACAATTTATTTTAACTGCACTAAAATTTAAAAAACTAATAATGCAATCAACTCTAATATCTGCAGGCAAAGAGGAGGAACGTCAGATGTTCCAACAGATGCAGGCCATGGCTCAAAAACAGGTACGTCTCCCAAATGCGTGTGTAGTTTGTGGTCAAGCACGCAAGTGACGTTTCGTAAATGTGTTGTGTTTTTGGTTTTTGTTTTTGTTTTGTTTTTCTTTCGTTGGTTTTGGTAATTATGGTTTTCATTTAGCGCATCATCATCATCTGTGTCATATCGCAATCATCGATCTATGGCGTATACTAAATACTTATATAATCTGCCGTTTAAACAAAATGAAATCAAATATAAGAAATGCAAAAGTGCATCAATCAAACTCTGGTATATATAGCAAAACTAATAAATTATTTGTCTATCGGTCTGGTCTGCGATCTATAAGTACATATAAAACAATTAAACACAAACACACGGCAGACACATACACACACAGACACACAATCAGTTCAGGAAGACACAAAAGAAACACCAGAACATGTACTTATTGAATGTCCCCGCTTCTGTAATGAAAGGAGTAATATAAGAAAAAATATCGAGACTGACCTTACGTCAGCCAACATTATTACTATAATGTGCGAATCCGAAACAAAGTGGGATATGATATGTAGCACTTTAGTCAGCATTCATGGAAAACTAGCGGAGGCAGAAAAGGCAAGGATGCCTGCTGAATAAGTGTAGCTAAACGCTATTTATGTCCTTCTGAAGCAATGCCGAAAGGTAGTCCCGGGAGGTCGTAGTATTGGAGTAAGGAGGTGGTTTTAGTGGGTAAAAATCCCACACACCATCCAATGGATGAGTCTTTTGAAGATTTCCACATCCTTCCGAGGAAAAAAAAAAAAAAAAAAAACTAGTTCCAGTTTGTGCCAACTCACAACTCCCACGATAAGCTCTTCTTCTTTGCCGTACTTCAACGACCTCACCTCTACTGCTTCGGAAAGCATTACTTATGCTTTTCCACCTTCCAGACAGTGGTTGATTGTTCTAGCAACGTCTAGAGAGTGAAGCAATAGATGTGATCGTCTTTGTACTACAGCTGCAGTTCGCAAACGAAGGGTCACGCCTAATCCTTTGTGGCAGGTTTTGTAGGGAATAGGTTTTCGGCGATTACTAGTCGATGCGAATTGCAAAACTCAACAAGTAAATCGCCGTTTTCATTAATTCAGACCATGCCTTCCCATAACAAGGGTCATGTGACATGTGTCCTTGTCTGACACTATATTGGCGTTAAAATCGCCAAGAGTGACAATGATGTCAGCGCGGGGAACGACGGCGAGGGTTGCTAATAGTTCTTTATAGAACTTTTGTTTGGTCTTGAGGTCCGAGGGCTCCGTAGGCGCGTAGCATTGGACGAGCGTAACGGTACGTATTTTCGTTCTCAGCCTAGCAGTCATGATATTCCCCAAAACAGGGGTCCAGGAAATCAGACTTGCTTTGGCTTGGCGTGATGGAGCAATCCCTACACCCTCGCGGTGTGTTGTTTCATGGGATGCTCTACCAGAGAACAAGATTGAACCTTTAAGCCAAGTTTCGCTCAGTCTAAAAACGTGCAGCTTGTACCGTGTAATTTCGATAAGAACCTGTTCACGACAGAACAGGTTATAAGCCCTTTGCTGTCAAGTTTGGACGTAGAACGCTTCCAAACAAGTGGGTTGCTCGGTGGTCCACTCTAAGTGGGACCTGGGACCCTCACGCTGCCGGTGACCTCCATTAGATGTATGTATTCCATCGTGATAACCCAACAGAGTTAGAAGCCCCCAAATCGTCCGGGTTTCTACACCCTGAGACAACTAATTGAGATAATATCATATTATTGTAATCAGACTTCGGCATGCCGCTTTAGTTTTGAGACACCGAAGTGCCTCTTCACCTGCTACCTGAGACAATGTACTAAATTAGTACTCACACAGGTTGCGACATATAGCACCAGTAGTCTACTCTAACTGGGACTTGGCTCGCCACCGTGGACTCCCTAAAGGAGTTCAACCGCTTCCGTTCCTCATTGCTTACCAGGAAATAAGCAGAGCGAAAACGATTTCTGGAAATAAAAGCAGAGAAAACTAAAAAGAGTTCATGTCTCACGGCGGACCATAACCTGGACGGCTCATGCGTCCCCAAGGCTCTTGTTCCGGTAATGGACCACCCGAGAGCCAACCACTTGGACTCTTGTTCTAAAAGCTCATCAGCGGTTTGATTAACGACCGTGAGTGCCGTAAGTGCTAGACACCACATAGGAAGATACCCTGTTTGAAGAGTTTTTTTGGGGTTTTTCAGAAGCGTTTAATTTACGAACATATCCCTTTTTTATGTGTTCTTGTATTTGGATCTTTAAAGTGCAAGCCAGAACTTTATCTCATGCCATTTTCTTTTTTAAGCAGCAAGCCTATTTGTTTGGTGGTGTCTGTCATTATCTGTTGGGCTCTGATGTTATCTAATGATCTCGGAATACTTTCAGGTGTTTGTGTACCAAAATGTTCAGTCGAAAAGAACTTTTTACACTTTCATGTAGTTTGTCATCCTTGCTGCAGTCGCAAGCATGGTAGTTGTAGTGACCATTGTATCAGCGAGTAGCAAGATTGTAAAATTCGTGTAAATTCCATCCAAGTCGAGTTTTTGTGGCGACTGGTTCTTCTGAAGTTCCTTCTCTGATTTCTAACGGAAGTGCAAGTTTCCAGTTGTCGAGTCATATAACAATGCATATAACTGCTTTATTGTAAGGTTGAGTTAGTATGTCCGAGATGTAAGGATTTTTTTTTCAGAAAAGCCTAAAGTTCTATCTTATAATAAAACATATTTGGTACCTTGAATATGTGTGCCTGATATATCCTCAGAAATTATTTTAGAACACTTGTCAACTCGAACCGTGTCTGGAACATGGAGCAATCTGAAACCGTTGCTGGCAATACAGCATTTGTTGCTAGCCTATAAATCGTCTGAATGGGATAAATCTTCTGTATGTTTTTTTTTAGCGCTTTTCAGGTCTTACTTCATTGTGATGAGTTGGTGATAACGAAAAAGTAACTTTGATAGCGTCTTTGTTAAATAATAAAAGCCAGTCTCCAAGTGTATATAAATTAACGGAAGGTAGAGTCTGGCAAAACTTTGCCCAATTTAATCGAACTTGTGCTGATAGTTTATTAGTTAGCTTCTGTATACTGTTTGGGTAGTGATTCTTCTCAAATTTTTTGTAGCATATAGTATTTATGAACCGTTCAGGAGACCCATTCATCAATTTCAGTGTTTGTATTACTTCGGGGATAATTCCCTGTTCTTCCAAAACTCAAAATCATGATACTAGATTGGATCTAACGCAACCACCATAAATATTATTATTTATTCCATATTTCAAATTTTATCTCTAAGATCATTATATTTTCTTTATGATAGGAGATATCCCGGATAGAGTCCTGGAAAATCGCAAGAAATCCCGGCAAGTTATCAAGGTAGGATTTCTTAAGGAAATAATAAAATCTCGTAACACACCGCAAAAACCATCATCATGGATCAAACGCCTTATATAAGCGTTAGAGCAGAAACCAAAAACGTACACGTTACAAAATAATAATGATTATTCAATGATTCATCATGATTCTTGACTGATTTTACATGAATTTTGAAAGAATAATCATTATTCGGGACTGATTTCACATAATTCGGACATGAATCATCGTGATTCATGAAGGATTCTTTGATGAATCAGCATGACTCATAAATGATTTTACATGATTTTTGAAAAATTGATTTTGATTCATCCTTATTGCTGAATGATTCACCACGATTCATCGATTTTCTTTTATGATTCATGATTAAGAAATAATTGTACTAGAGCTATAAAAAAAACTCTATATTTCTCTTTTATTGTATACTTCTTCTAAAAAAAATAAAATTATGATACTAGATTGGATCCAACGGAATCACCATAATTGTTATTAATTGTTCCATAATTAAAATTTCATTTATAAAATCATTATATTTTCATTATATATTGTGATATTTATAGATATTTATTTTAAATGGAAACGTTTATTTATCATTAATACAAATATCTTAAAGAGCACCAGTAAAATCACAAATAGTCTATAATTAAATAAATACCGTCCATTTCTGCTAGCTCCAAAAATCGGTTGATACAAATGTTCTTTAATACAATTTCGAATCAAATAGAATTTAGAATTTACATGACATACACTCATGAAATTACTGATCACATTTCATTAAATTAAATTACAAGCACTTCGCTTCGGTCTAGGGCTATACACCTATAATGAACTCTCTCTCTCTCTCTTTATCTCCCCAAAAAATTCTCGCAAATTCAGCAAAAATAATTACTGTAATTAAAATGAGTCGAAATTATACGGCGCAAACGAAAGCATAAATTCGGTACGTGCTTTTAATATTCGACGAAAAGTTTATGATACATAAAGACGAATATCAAAGAATTCACGAGAAATTTTGGTGTATGTGTTGTATATCCTCTGTATTCTTGTATATATATTTATTATAACAAGAGCCTTTTCATACAATGAAGGCTTGCCATTGTGAGCGCCTTCCGCCGCCGAGTCGCCCGCAGGCAAACACTGAGCCAAATTGAATTAATCCTCGTCTAGGCGGGGAAGCGGAGGCTCCGCCGCGTCGGCAATACAAATATCTTTTATTTAATATACAGAACTGCGTTTTCTTTGAGTATCAAGTTGATGTATACGATACGGAATGATTTCCGCGTGCGGAGATGCCACCCGCTGAGAGAGACTCGCTGCCTTACCACCTCGCCATCGCTTCGCCTCCTTGCTTCTCCACTCCTCTACATTTTAAGAGAAGAAGGGATTCAATGCTGTATATACTTATATCCGCAATTGCGATTATTGTCTCCATGAGCGGAAATCAAATATTGTTTATACATAAACAAAAACCACTTGAGACGTATCGGATTTCATGCATATTCTTTTGGACACATAAGAAAGATGGATTAAGGCAAAGCGTGAAAAAACCACTGATTTTATGTCGGTTAAATTTAAACCAATATTGGTAAAAATAATACCGGTTCAACGTGCAAAACCGCAAGAAGGATGCAGATTACGCCAAATCAGTCGAAATTTTAGGCAAGAGATTAACATAAAGCGGATGTGCACTTCTGCAAGTTATATATAATGTTATCTCTGAATTTTCAAAAAGCATTCTCTTTATAACTTAAATTTTAAGTATTTTAAGTATTTTTAGTTTTTTAAATATAAAAATATAGTTATCTTTGTATTTGTTGTTCAAATTTCTAAAACGTAGAAAATAGGAGAGTACAAAAAAATCATTTATTTTTAAAAAAAAAAATTCTATGCTTCCTCAAAGTTTTTTTTTAGTTTTTTTTTAGGTATGAATAAAGAAATAATAATAATAATTTCAAAGATATCAACCTGTCGGCTTTTTAGGCTCTCATTTGTACTTACTTTGCCTGGGCAAAGGGTAGGTGGGTATGATGACTCTTAGTGGATTGGTTTTCATGATAATGACAATAACATATAAAGTTACCAAATAAAGAACAATTCTATCAAACAGGACATAGACCAAGGAACGTTTCAAGTGAAGCTGTTGGTTCGGTGAAGGACCACTGGGGAGCCAACAATTATGGCAGATTGTCTGATGATCATAACGAAAACTCGCAAGAAATCCCGGAAAGGACGTAATTCTCAAGAAAATTCAAAATTAATAAGAAATTCTCGCAGAATCTTGTGAGATTATCAATAAATGCGAAATGAATGAGAAATTCCCGTGAAATCCTATGAAATCTCGTGACATCCTGTGCAAACCCTGGGTAAATCCGGGTAATTCTAAAGAATTCCATTGAAATCCGGGGTAATCCGGTAAAATACAGGAAATTATAAATTCGGAATGAATGAGAAATTCCCGAAAAATCCGAGAAATCTTGTGAAATTCCGCGAATTCTTACTGAAAACCCGGTGAAATCCCAGAAAATATCAGAAAATCTTACTGAAATCATAAATCCCTTGAAAAGCCTGCAGAAATCTTAGGAAAATTCCTAATTAAGCACTTTAAATCAGGAATTTTCCTTTGAAAAACACTTGACGAATCATTTCTGTTGCCGCTACAGTCATTAAACCCATGAGGACAATATAAAAACCCGCGAAAATCCCGGAAGAATTGCGAGAAAATTCCGGAAAAAAATCCAGGAAAATTTCGGAAAAATTTCCGGGGTAAGTCCTTGAAAATCGCAAGAATGCGACAAATTCCCAGGAAAACCGGGCAATCTTGTGAAATCCGTCGAAATTACGGAGAAATTACTAAGATATTATTGGAAAAACTTTTAAAAAATATTTTGTTCCAGCTGCCGTCCCTACGAGGGTCATAAACATTTACCTTGCACAAGTAAATCTGGAAATCGAGGGAAAATCTTGGGAAATCCCACTGAAATCCCGGGTAAATCCGAGGGATATGCCTGATTTAAAGTCCATATTCGTATATAAACACTTGACGAACCCAACAGGATAATATAAAATCACGGAAAAATCCCGCAAAAATTCCGGAAAAAACCCGAGGATATACCGGAGAAATCTAGGAGAAATCCAGGGAAAATCCAGGGGAAATACAAGGGCGAGTCCCGGAAAATTGCAAAAAACATGAAATTACCAAAGACGGATTTCTTAAGGGAATGAGAAATTCGGAATGAAAGCGAGAAATTTTCTGGGTAACCCAGGAAATCCCAGATAACTCACGGAAAATCTTTTTGAAATCCCTTAGAAATCTCGTGGAAACCTCGGAGAAATTTCTGAGAAAAACCTATTGATTGAAAGTGCATATTCAAGTAACACTCGACAAATAGTTTTTGTTGCCGCTACCGATTCTCGAGCATACGAGGATCATTAACATTTGCCGTGCTCAAGTATAACTGGAAATCTTGGGAAATCACAAGGAAATTTCTGATTTAAAGTGCATAATCAAAAACACTTGAAGAATCATTTCTGTTGCCTCTCCGGGCATCGAGCCCACATGAGAATTATATCAAATAACAGGGAAATTCGGGGAAAATCCAGGGGATATCCCCGGGAAATCCCGAGGAGAATCCCTGCAAATCGCAAGAAATCTTGCAAAGTTCTTAGGGTCGGATTTGTTAAGGGAATGAGAAATTCAGAATAATTGCGAAATACCCTGCAAATTCCGAAAAATCTCGTGAAATTTCTATCAGTAATTATTCAGTAACGAATAACATAATGCGGACATGAATCACATTGATTCATGAAGGATTCTAGGATGAATCATCATGACTAATGAATTACTAATAATAACTATTAAATTACTTTTCATGATTTTAAAAAAAATGTGTCATGATTCATCTATAGTATTGAATGATTCACCTCGATTCATCGAATTTCTGCACTTTATTTTTCTTTATTTTATTAAAATTATTTTTCTAGCGAGAAAACATTTTTTTTTCATATTTTATGAAAAGAAAAGGCTTTGTACAAAAAGTTATTTATATAAAAAAATAACTATCAGTTTTTTTATTTGCCTAAAAACTTTTTAAATTTAAACATGCATAAATAAATGAATTTTGCTAGAAAAAACTACTTAAAAACAACATTTTTAAAATAAAAAATGACACAAAAAATTGGTTAAGTTTTTAAAACGTTTATTAAAGATCATTTTTCTAATGAATAAACTTGTTTTTTTTTTTTAAAACGGAGAAACGATTTCTGAATACATTATAGTGAAGACTGTAAACTTAGAAATGAATACTGAAGACTTACGACAGAAGACCGAAGACATTGTATCATGATTCATTCATATTATCAAATGATTCATCGAATTATCGAGTTAAATTATATCATAATCATCTGAATCAAGATTATGATATAATTTAACTAGAGATATATAAAACTGTGTATTTCCTATTTGTATCCATTTTTATTATGGATACATTATTGTATTTAAGGCCAAACATTAACAACAATAAGGACTAGGAACTGGAAATTGGACTTGGCTCTATAAACCACCTAAAAAATGTACAACAAGTTTCGATCCATTTCAAATCGAATTGCTTCTCATTTTTTTAAGTTATTTGCGCCAAATTTGCCATTTTGTAATTCGTAAGCTCATCATATGGCCTAAGCTATTACTCTGCCCTAATTCTAAATTATGCGGTGGTCCACCTCACAAGCGTACCCTGCCTTGTGGGTTCTATCACATATAATACTCTTCCGAAGGGATGCGCCGAGCAGCGGCCATAAATCCAAATAAAAGCTGCATTATAAAACCATTAGTATGTATTTGCTTAAGACGTACGGGGTCTCGTCGAATTTCCATTGGGTGGCCTTGCGCAATTCGTTGGTCCCGCATGGCCAAACGCAATCTTGGCGATTTATCTTTAAGAATTAGAACGATATCCACTCAAGAGTGTAACATATAAACTTATAAGCAGCATGGCGAAAGGAAAGTTTCTATATATGACATATATAGAGCTTTCTCTCTATATTTCTTACGTTATGTCACTTCACATCGATCGTGATTGACACTTATTGCTCACTTAGCAACGCAACACAATTCGCCAATGCTCGCAGACTATGTTTATTATGGAAAACGGGTGCATAGAACACCCCCACAAATGAGCCAATTCACGAATTGTTGAAGAACATTTGCTCACACCCATCGTTCCATCCCCAAGGCGCACAGTTTCACACAGTGCCCCACAAATACACACACACACACGGCAACATTTGTACACACACATATAAAACGAATTTGCCTTCGCAATGAAATCACAATACGATTACCATTTCTTGTTCTAGATTGTGAGCTATGTAAATACTATATATATTCGTCTACTTTGTCTGTATAGTATATCGAATTTATTTATACACATGGCTGAATTGCATGTCTACAATGTTAGGACTGGCGGAGGGAAGGGTGCGGGATTTAAGTTTGTGTAGAATTGTAGATTGTGCTCACAAATACAGACAAGCAGCGACAACAGCAATAACAACAACACCACCACCACCACCACCACCATCACATCATATACTTGTCTAAAACGTATACTATACGGAGTAGTTGTAGTACTCCTTCAACTTAATCGGATTGAGACGATGAGGGCAGAATATGTTTTTGTGTGTGTGAGTGTGTGTTTGATGCGTTCGGTGTTTATGTTTATGGTGTTGAAGATTTAACAGTAAGCTTTGAATTGTATTCAACATAATGGGTGTAAGACATGTATTTCATTATTTTTTTAAAATTATTATCTTTATTTGAATGCATGGATCGACTGGAAAAAATCTTCTTAATGTTAAGTCATAAAATGCTACGTTTTTGGTTGTAAATAAAATCGTGCCACATATTGTGTAAAAAAAAATACTTTGTACCTAGTATTTAATTGTAGGACTAATTTCGGGCCTAAGAATTTAAAATTGTCAGAAGTTAGTCTACAAGAATGCTGCTCCTCAACCCTTATTTTTTTTGTGAGGTTTTTGTTATTATTTTATCATTATAAAAAAGTTTAATTAATTAAAATGAAAAAATTAGAGCGGAAAAATAAATAACTATATCATTTCCGTTTGCGATTCTTTTAACTCTTCATCTCCCACCCTTAGACTGAAAAAATAACATTGATGACATTGATGACACAGTTCTGACATGGACATGGTGACCATTGAAGTTAGGTTTCTCCTGCATGGCACTAAGAGAAGAGTTATCTTTTCATCAGTGTACATGCCCTTCGACTCACCTGACCCACCTCCCAGTGAAGGTCTGGTTAAGTTAATCAATTTTTGCACCTTGAA
>JAAAKO020013411.1:0-17029 GCA_010015015.2 Bolitophila cinerea
ACTTTGTGGGAAGGTTTATTTCACTTTGTGGCAAAGTATCTTTCACTTGGTAGCAAAATTAAATGTATCACTTTGTCCCAATTTTAATTTTGCTACCTTATCCCGTCAAACTTTTCGAGGTCCGCGAGCGTTTAGTGATGGTCATTGAATGCTGGTATATGATGTACATTTACGTTCATTTGATGTTCTATTCTAGTCTGGAGGATCGTTCCGGGCGACTAAAATACACGTACAATGTAGAACATATATGAACGTTCGCGGCCGACCAAAAATGCACGTACATTGAAAATAACAATGTACATACTGAAATGCATGTCACAGGCGACCATGAAAGTTTGAAACAAAAACAGTAAATTTGGAAATTCTTATTGCGAATATAGATATAAGTAATAGTTTTATATAGTTGCTAACGTGGTCTTGTTTCTGAAGAGTACAGTATTCACACATTTGAGGCACTGAATGTTGTGGGGATCAGCAATAATAATATTTTAAAAACTATGTTAAAAACAATTTAAAATAACGTATTGTAACCATGACTCTTGGTCACACTCAATAAAACGCAGTGTTTCATCATATTGCACTTTATTTTATTTTAAATGCACTAAAACTAACCTCATATAATATTCACTTTATATATATCATACCCTAGGTGCGGCACCAGTGATTGCACAGCTTAGCGCTACTGACCTTAAACTTGGGGACTCATTAGTACATGTCGTCTGAAGTCTATCCTCTCTTCTTCCGAGTATTGTGGGAAGCTCGCGGTCTCAGGAGTTTGGGTAGTAACGGGCGGTGACGGGCGGTTGCGGGCGGCCGGATTTACCTTTGTGCGATCTTCGTTAGGAACGTGTCTTGAATTGCTTTCACATCTTACCGGTCAGTGATTCTCCTGTGATTGTTGTGATTGTTAGAATGCGGTTGGATGTCGTCTTTTCGCCGCAGATGTTTTTGTGTTGCACTTGCCGCTAACGATGAGCAATACAATTGACCAGTGCGCTCAGTGCTTAAGTAGCATCTCTGTCGTTGACGTTCATGCCTTTAGGTGCGTTGTAAAATGAACCTTTACAGTATTAAAGAACATACCTATATAAAACTACTTGCGCAGTGTAGAGGTCTGGTCCTGCCGGTACTGCTTCTGCTTCTAAGGGTTGAATGCTGATGACACAATGATCTACTGTCCTCTCTCTTTTTGGGTAATTTATGTTGTGTGGATCTGCAATAAGTAATAATATTTTAAAAACTATGTTATATACAATTTAGAAAAAAGTACGTATAAATTATAGAGGTTTTTTTGCGCTTTTATTATAGCACTAACACGAAAATAGCTATGTCATGTCGGCTTGAATTCGAACGACAAAACGACCCTAATACTCAATGGTCCTGCCGCATTTATAAACTTTTACTTCTGCAAAACAAAAAAATAATAACAATTTTTACGTTTTGTGTGTGCTTACATACTTACACAACGTGTGGATGACACGGCTATTTCTCACAAAGTGAAGTGACGTTTAGATCAATTTTGCAAATGATAGATGACAGCAGATTGGTTCATTCAGCATGTAAATGAACGTTCCGGGCGAGCGTACATATGTAAACATATATTTGGTCATATGTGAACATAAATGGTCCAAAATGAATGTACGTCCCCGGCTGCCGGCTAATTTAAGGGTCTATCCGGCCGCCGCGCCTCTGATTTTTCATTTGCTGACACCTCTACTTTAAATTAAGTTTTTTGAAGGACTTGTCCATTATTAGTTATCGCCTAATTACTTTCTACATAAGTCATCTCCTGCCTCTACAATTTAGGCCCATCCCTACAACTCAACAATACTGACCACGAATTGTCATAGTAAAGTCATGAGGTTTTACACCAACCTACTATGATTTTAAGATCGTTTTACAGACAGCTTACAATATATAATAATTGTACTTTTTTAAAAATTAAAGAATTAATTTACAAATTATAAGAACTAATATCATATAAGCATACTAACACAATAAAAAAAATACAAAAAAAAGTATCTACTTAGATTTCATGTGTATTTTAGGTGTTCTACAATGATCCGTTCTAGGTCCTTTTCTTTTATGCATGTTTGTTTATATATGACTAAACCAACAACTGTAAAAAAACATTATGCTTCTGCGTTGACATGTTGACAATATGAAAAGTGCCTTCGCTACCATTTCTAAGTGATGTGACGGTAATCATACACTACTTAACTCCATACCCACACTCAATGTTTTCTCTTCTATCTATCTATCCGTCATATTTTTTTTATATTAACTCTACAACGTATGTTTCTCAATGATTATAATCTTAGTGGCGATCATGCTTATTAAACAACAATTATCTCTAATCGAAAGTATATAGTGGTTTATTATGGATCCATAGAAATCTAATGTCAGCTGCAACTCGAATTAAGCTCGTTAAAACTGTATTTATTTATCGTACAAACTGGATAAGGAAAGTTGTAAAAGCTGCCATGAACCAGTAAGTTGTTAGGCCACATGTAGAAGAAGAAAAAAATATTTAATCCGTTTTCTGTATATTGATCAATATGAGGAAATACTTGTACAATTCACATATTCTAACAATTAAAATCTCCGCGCTATCATTTTGAATGTACCCAATTCACTCGCGGCCATCCCGCCAATTACCTTCTTATCCTTTTTGATTTTTCACTTATTGTGTGCAAGTTTATGTGTAAATTGGTGTAGTTGAGTTTATTTTGTGCGCTCCAAATTGCTTTTAGTTACAACATTTAGGATTACTTCAAAAAAGAGTGATTCGGAGAAACGCATCACGAAGGAGATTAATTCGAAATTAATGGAAAATGCTTTTGACATAATATTACCATTATTTATTATTTTTAGGAATTTTATGATTTTAGAACCAGAGTTTTATGTGAAAATCGTGTTTAAAGATTTTCTAAGATTCTACCTAAAAGTGAAAATATTTTAAATGTGAATACAGCAGAATATTATTACTACAACAATTCAGTCCAATAAACAGGAACTTTTTTCTAGGGTGTTAATGGATAGATTCTATTATTTTTTAAATGTTTTATGTAACTGTGTTTAAATCAAGCATTTTTGCATTTTTGGAACTCCCTCAAGAGGAGCACCTACAAATATTCTGGCACTACAATTGCAAGTTTAAGGGGTTATATGCATGTGATGGATAACGTTTTTTTATTGGATATTCTTTAAGGCATCCAATATAGCTTCCTCAATAAAATAACACAAAAGCGGTGCGCACGCAAGCGTGCGCTTACCTTTTTACGCTTCTAGCATATTTATAAAAAAACAAAAGCTCTTTAGTTTAGTCAGTTTATACATTCTGTTTGGTCATTTATGTTTTTAGAGCATTTTTTTTCTCGGTGAACACTGTTATTTTAAAGTGCACATTTTTTTTAGTAGCACATTATTTTCCCTAGTATACTCTCACAAAATTTAATAACAATCAGAGCATTAGAACCGAAGTTATAGCGGGTGAAACAACCTTGAAATTTTTAACGCGATTATCTCAGAATCTTGTTTTTCGAAATTACATTTGCGTTGGACAATTTCTAAATTACTAAAAAACTATTAATCCGATCAACACCAATATTTATACCACTTATTTATTGTGATAATAGCTAGTCGCTGAAGGATTTTCACTTATTTTGAAAACTTTTTTCAGAGTATAAAATCATTGATTTTTTTTAAATCAAAATGTTTACAAATCCTTCGTTCAGCGACTAAACAATACAATATTGATTTTACAATTTTTTTTTTTTTTTTTATTATTTTTGATTTTAGATGAACCGTTTTCAAGATATAATGTCCACAATGTCACGTCGAAAAAAACGTTCCTTGAATTTGCCTATAACTGTTTTATAATTTAATATTCTATATCTTAGAAACACAAACGATGACCAAAGAAATGTCAGATCAGATATGTCTTAAAATTGCGTCAAAGTTATTACACAAACTAATTATAATTTTATAATTTCTGTAATATCGATTAATTCGTATTTAGTTCTAACTACGCTGTCGATACTTATTCTTCCGGACCATGAACTGATTATTTTTAATAATACATTTTTTTAAAGGTCGAAACTTATGAGCACCAACGAACAAAATTTCTAGTTTAATTGAATATTTAGAAGATCATGTCGATTTAGGAAATAATTGATTGAATATCATCAAAATGCTAAAAACTTATAAGCTGGGAAGGATGGACAAAAGTATTTTATTAAAGAATTATTCTATTAAAATAATATACGTATATGTATTACAAATATAGATTTTGATTAACTTAAAACAAAATGTTTTTTTTTCTGAAAAGATATTTTACCAGTTTAATTTTCGTCACGATTTCCATTATTAAAATATAAACGTTCAATTCTTTGATTGGACTCGCGTCGTCGTGTAATCAAGGACGTTACTCCGTGCGTGTATGTGTGTTATGTCGCGTTTAATTGTGACCAGTTTGTTTGTGACAGTGAACGCAGTTGAAAACGCGACAATATTGAGGTGGACATCTCTAATTATGTATATATCAATGGCTTTTTAATAAAAATAAGGTTTTTTTTGATGGTTATTCATAAAAATAATTTTGAGTCGTATAAAGTCATTTGAGGAAATTTTGAAGTCTAGGCAAAAAAATAGTCCTGAAAAACTACTTTCTGACCAAACAAAACAATGCTATTCAGTAAAAATATAGTTTGATAGTTGTCCGAAGCCATTTTGAGGAAGTTGTGAAGAATATTAAAAAAGCCATTCTGTAAAATAACTTCTTACTCGTTTTTACCAACCAACAAAAATTCAGGTGAGCATTTGTAATTAGTTATTGATTGCTATTTATTAAAAATAATTTGGTAGACGTCCGTAGCCGTATGAAGTAGCTTTGGAGCCTTTGCAATAATAAATTTGTGACCGTAAACGTGTTAGTCTGATTTCGTAACGTTAATTTTTACTTTAACGCGCCATCCTAGCGCGTTCAAATGCCATGCGCAAACGCAGTTTACGTGCAAACGCTAGAACAAGGTGCAGATTCCGTGCAGAATTTGCACGTAATTTGCACGTAAGAATAAGGTGCATTTTGCGTGCATACTTTGCACGTAAGCTGAACGCAGGCTTGAGAGGCAGTTTGAGTTTGCAGAAAAGCGTTATGTGCAAACTTTGCACGTAATCTGCAGTTCTCGTGCAAGGTCTGCAAACTGCACGCAGGGTTGAGGGACAGCTTGCGTACAGTTTACGTGTAAAGTGTGTGCAGTTTCTGCTCCTGCGAGCAGTTTGGCGGCAGTTTGCGTGCGTATGTTATGATAAATAGATAGATCGTTTGTAGTGATGTATACATACAATTAAGTGTAGTGATGTATACATACATAATAATTAACTAACGCAGTAGTTTTACGTTTAGATTTATAAAATATTTATTAAGTACTTTGCTCTATAAATAAACGTTTTATAAAAAAGTTGTATGACTCATATATATGTAATATATTTAAAAGAAATATAGGACATAATAAAAGTTTAAATAAACCTAGCTTTCCAGAAGACTTACCTCGCAATAATACTTATGATGACAATGCTAAAGAGACCTCCACTCAACAACTTAGAAAAGACAGAAATCAATCTCTGGCTGAGTATGTAAGATCTTTAATCTTTTCTAACCGGAAAGATAGTTTTTTCATGCTAAAAAATGTAAAACAGAATAAAAATCACATGACCCTTTTATTAAAGGCTATTATTTATTTTTGCCGGTACGTATGTGTCTTTGCTGTGGCAAAAAAGGTTTTAGGATATGTTTAGTCAAATTATTTGCTGAGATTCTATTGATTAAAAAAAAATTGATACTAATTTAATTTTATATCATTTTAGCGGTTTCAGTGTTTTCCGGACAATTAATTGCATTATAACCATATTATATGTGCTTAAAAAGTGTAAAATTGAAAATGATTAAGCACCTAAGTAGTTAATTTTAATTCATCTCTAGAAAAAACATTTCAGTTCGAATTATCTGTGGCTTTGTAAATGTCCTATATAACCCCTAATATGATAAAATAGTATATATAAAAATATATTTTCTAGTCGTACAAGTCCTATGAAAATGTCATCAATTTTTTTTTTCAATATTCTTTATTTGAACATAAAAATATATTGAAATTGAATAATGTTTGACATAATGATTTATATTACAGAAAAAAACGTTATATTACAACAAGTATAATTTTTATATCATCTCTTTATCGGCATTAGTATATAATATATACATACACAATTATGAAACATATCTAAAATAAAATATCCGCATATTAGAATTGCCTATTTTTATTTTGTTCACATTTTAATATACACATTTAAATATATATACTGTACTTACTTTAGTATTATATATGTAGGTTTTATTGAATTGTATTAAGTTCACATTTACAAAGGATTTGTTTGTGTATTCTATGATAAAATTCTCTAAGTTCTAAATAAAATATGAGCCAAAAAGAAATAAACGAAAACTAAAAGCTTTTAAAGCGTTTATTTGAAAATAAATGTTTTTTTTAATAGCTAACAATCACTTTTTTAACACGTTTTTTTATTAATTTGTAAATTTTCTTTATAGAATTTATATAAACATAAATTGTGTACATTGTAATGTGTTGCATTTCACAGGTGAATTTTGTGTGTGTGATCATAATTTATTAAAATCGTGTTTAACTAAATATTAGATTCGTAAAACTAATTAAACACTAGCCTAATTACAAAAAAAAACAAACATGTACATGAAAAACACATTAGGTAGGTACCCTATATTTTCAAGATTAAACCATACGCGTTTTTGTATTTATCAATTTAGCACCACTTGACAATTTTCCAAAATATATATGTATATATGTCCACCTCCTCTCTCACTCGTCAGTACAAATTATCGCTGTGGTAAATATATTTTTAATATATGTATGTACATATATTCCTTTGTTGTGTGTCGTTATAATTCTAGCTTGTTTACATTTTGTTTTTGTTATTTTTATTATTTAATAATGTTCTGGTACTTGGTTGCTGATTTGTGTTTAAATATTAGAGTTTTAATTAAATAACAATATTTTGCGTTTTAAAAATATATATATATATATGTATATATTATTATTAAAAATATCATCATGTTTATTTTTAAGTAAAACAGATGGTTTTTCCATTGTCTTCTTATAACGTTTTTTATTATTAATAATTATATATATTTTAGATCTATTTATAGATTTATTATATTGTAACACACTTTTTTTGTAATTATAGTTTTTTTGTATGCATTTGATTTTGAATTTTTACATTATTTTAAACATTCATTATATTTGTGGGTTTTCAATGTTTAATATTATGAGTGTATGTGTGTCTGTGTGTGTATGTTTTCGTGTTGTATAGTATATTTACAGCGTTTTTTCGTGGAATTAGTAGTTATTATAATAATTAAAACAACTAACAACCGAAAAAAGTTTTTTGTTTAGAAAACTCACCTCCACCAACTTTTTATGATTACAAACTAATATTTACAGCATAAAATGATAGGTCTATAGAAAAATCTGCCCCATGGATGCTTTGTATTTATCGTTTAAATGAATACGGTTTCTCAATTTCATGAGCACACAATCGGTTTAAACAATTTCTTTCGTTTTTATATCTTAACCATTGATTGGAATGTTGGCTTTCTTACTTGGTTTACTTTAAATTTTTACATAGTTATGAAAATATATGTTTTTTATGTGCCGTATAATTATTTCCTGATCTTTATTTTGTGAATGAACTAGAGCCCTATTTACAAATGTTCTGATATTAATTTGTTTAAAACAATTAATATTACAAAACATAATGGATGAGTTTCATTTTGAAATTACTATTAGTGGCCATTTTCATTATAACGACCGTGTGCTTTGTTTATAGAATAGTTTATTTTATTGTTTACGCCTATGGCTGAGTTTGTTTGTTGTATATAAATGTAAATCAAAATAAATCTATAACTACTTTTTGTGTCACAGCTTGCGTTTCAATATTTTTTAATTAGTTTTGTAAATATGTGTATTTATGTAGTATGTAATTTATTGAAGTTTTATTTAAGTATGCCCATTTATCCCTGTCAAAATATAAACTGCTTAAAAATTAGATAAAATATACTATGAATATTAGTTAAGTTGTGTATTTAAATCAAAATAGTTTTGCATTGTTTATTGAATGAATTCAATAGCCATATACATATCAATACATTTTATTTACCAAATAAATACACATACATAAACAATAACATAGTTATCAATAAAAATGACAAGAAATTGGTAACCACATACAATATTTTGCGACTGACAGGCATATCTTTTTGAGTCGACTTAGTATTATTAACTTACATTTGAAGTACAGAAAGAAAAATCATGATATTGGTCAAAATGTTGCAGCTTATATCGAGTATATAACAATATAATATTTATTGCACACATGTTTATCCATTCTTTATAAAATGTATTTTCATACATTATTTAAAAAAAAAGAAATCTATAAACTGATTTCTTTTTAACATACATAATCAATAACATGTTCATTCTTCACTTAAAAATAAATTGATAACAAATAAATTTTCGCTGAGGTGAAATGGTAACGGTAATTAAAAAAATATACATTATAACATGCGACTGGGCGATTTTCCTATTGATGAAAAATGACCAAAATAGTGAGATGAATCTGTGAGAAAATAAAAAGAAATAAGTATAATAATAATATAAATAAAATTTTAGTAATTTTCACATACCATCTTATTTATAATTTAAATATATATATATATATGTATGAAAATGTGCATATATTATATATAGTACACATAATCATATTTGCAAAACATGTGTAAGATATGCGATTTTAAATCATTAGGTTTATTTTCGTTTTGCATGTAGCATTTCCATAAGTAGCGTTTGGGTGGGAGCGCTTCCCGCGCAGTGCTTTAAGTATAGGTGTTCTTCGCCTCGAGCGGCCATTTCGTGGATTTCAGGAATAATACTGACCAACTTGCTGAATTTATCCTGTGATCAAAAAAAAATGTCAATATACTATAAAATCAATACCTATTCTAAATAAATACATACAGGAACTGATGGATAGCACGTGAGTGTGTAATCTACAAGAGCCGCCTGGACGTTTTCATAACCATCTTTGACGGTCTTTCGGTTGGTAATTCCACGAACATCTGCAAATTCTATAAAAGAAAATAAAAGTATTAGCAAATATGCAGTTAAATCAATAATAATAATAAAAACAAAAAATGTTATTCTTACGGGTACCTGGATTCAGCAAAAGAAGAAACTTCATGCAAATGTAATCTCCCACATCAAATTTAAGCTCTTGCAGCTTGTTTTGTAGCTCATTGAATCGCTCGGCCAACTGAGGCACTCCGAGTAGGCCTAGCCCTAGCAAATCGAATTTTTGGCCATTGTGAAGGGTTGTTTCATCTTGCAAGTTGTTGTGTATTCGTTGGTGCAGGTGATCAAGTACAAGCATGTCGGACCATGAGCTCTGCAGCAATTTCATCTGATCGTCAACCTGAAAACGGAATATAATAAAAGCATTATATCTTTTAATTTCTGTTTCGCAAGCACAACCATGTTTATGCGTTTTTTCCTAAACTTAACTAATTCAATATTACGTATATTGTATTTTGTTCAACTCTAGCAAAGCTAAGAGAGAACATGCTATGCTATGCTATGCTATGAAACGACGTGATATGTATGTGTTATACATACACAAAAACGCTCTTTTTGGGTAGTGAAAAGCTAAAATAATTGAGCTCACGCAAAGTTACATAATGAATTAGGTCTATGCCATGATGTATGTCAAGAACAAATAGCATGCCGACAGATTGCACTTAAATACAGCATAACTTAATTATGTTAACAAGTAGGGATAAAGTTTTTCAATACAATCTTCTTTATTTTGTGAATCACGTTATAATTACGGTGAAACAATAAAAGTTCAAATTTATTCATATTTATAAATATTCCTTTATATTATAAAAGTTTTGTTTTAATTTTAAGAATATATATAAAATATATTAACAATAATGTACAAAAAACAATAATATGTAATTTTGGTTTTAAAATGGGTCAAGGTCACATTTAAGGATTATTAGGAAAAAAAATAAAAATTTGAAATTAACAAATTGAGAATCAAATGTACATTTATATGTAAATTACCTGAAATAAAAAAAATATAACAAATAATTTAAAAAATAGGTTTAAAATTGTTGTACACCGAAGACAAAAATAAGTATTCTAATTCCAAAAACAAATATACAAACAGTATTGTTTTAAACGTACATGGATTTTTTATTTATTTAAATTAATCGTAAAGTTGATATTTTTTCAGATTTGTTTTAATTTTTATAGAGAACTATTTTAAAAATAAATTTATTATTTGAAATACTAATTGTAACAAACGAATTGAAATTAAAATCGTTTAATTAACAACATAAAGCAGTACATATAAAGAAAATATACTATTTGCATTTTTGTTGTTTTTATAAAAATAACTATATTTAAATGAAAAATAAAAACAAAGAATAAAAAATCGAGACACAAAAACCGAGGATTAGAAATCTGCCAAACTCGTTCTACAAACTACAATCAACTTAAGCCCCGATTGAAGCAACGAACTTGACGATATTTTTCGTGGTATGATTTTCTTTGAACACATACAACTCTTATGAATATCCAAAATTACTTTAAAGAGAGATTAAAATTGAAATTACTGGCGTTGTGATTAAAAACTTTCGACATTTGATTTATTGGCTCAGTATACTAATATTCATACTCTGGGCCATCTCAATCCTACTTTAAATGGCTTTTAAACCAGAGCAACGAAAAATATGCACTAAAAACTTTGATTTAGGTCTTTAAATAACAAAATATAACTTAAAAAGTAAATAAAAATATTTTAAATACACACTTTAAATATATAATCATTTTCCTTGGAATCTAAAAACAAATTTAAAAATTATCTATTTAACCCTAATCGTACCACGATCTTAATTTTTGGAGCTGTGAATAAATTTTTGTTTGAACTTTGATCTACAGCTCATCTTTTAACAATCGTGGTTTACATATTTATGTTCAAATAAGTCTAATTAACATCAATGCATTTTTATTAATAAGACGAATAATGGCTTTTTCATAAAACAGGGTTAAAATGATATATTATTTTAATATAATTTAGTTCAGTTTGGTCGAGGAAAAACTGATATTATTTTAGTTTTTGTTATTTATTTTTATTGAAATAATAAAATAGTTTTAAAAATATTTATAATTAATAAATCTGTGCTGTAAAAAAAATGTTTTTTTTTAATAAAAAAACACACAAAGCTAGAGAGAGCGCATTTATATATTATTAGGTTAGGGTTTTGATGTTTTTCAGTGAGAATTAATTCTGTTTAGTATGATTTTTCTTTATTCGGAAAACAAAAATGTTTTTTAGTGAGCGCTAAATTAGTAAACTAAATAACATACTAAAATAATAGTCAATACTATATAGTAGTGTTTGTATATACCCACACACATAATAGCTCTGGTTCATAAAGTTCGTATGCATGTATACTATAAACGTGAATACACTTATAATAAATAACCCAGGTTATTTCAGCAAAACTAGGTTAGTGGGTCAGTTTATAGTAGTAGAGTAGAGTACTATATACTATATATATATACTCACATGATTCAACTAGAAACAGCAAATATAAAAATATGTGTAATACATTTAATATGATATATTTATTTTTTGTATGCGAGTTTCCATAATACATAATATAAATACTAGTAGTACTCTTTGCACCCCAGATGATTTGACGCCGCTCGATTGTTTTTTTACTAGCCTTATATTTATATTTGGCTGTTTAAATTGTTATTTTTATATGCATATATATGTATATAAGTAATGTGTATATATACCATTATCTCTATAACACAATGCACTACTAATTATGTTAAAAACCAAAATTTTATATTTTAACAGATTTGAATATTACCTTGGATTCATTTTTAATCCTATTGCTACACAGTATTTTATGTATTGATATTCAGTCCAACAAATACGATGTAAGTGTAAAACATTGTCTTTATACGGTATGACGCATATTGCTGTATGAACGAATACCATAATTATATATTATACACATTTATACTATATATATATATATATATAGCAATATGTAGCTACGATCTCGATTTGTATATATATAGTCTACGTATTCGAGAAATGGTGCCAAGGTCATGCAATCGTCTCTTTTATAATATCAGTAATGTTTTTTATATTTTGTAATACATACACATTTTATGTTTTTTTTTAAATGGTTAACATACTAAAATTGTATAAAAGATTTTGAAATTATTTTGCAGTTATTATTTATTTATTTTTTTACTTTAAAATTATATAAATTATGTTTACATGTTCCTACCTAAATTCAAAACACTGTCTAATAAAATATCAAATAAATATTAACACGCAAGTGTTATTAACTACATATCAATACCACGTTTCTATCTGTTTGGCAAAAATTCTATACATACTAAACATATACATATATGTATATATATATATAAAAATATATATATGTGAATATTCAGATACGAAATAACTGAAATTTTCGATTACCAAACGTCGTTCAGCTCAAATTGACATGTAGGTCACCGGCAAACCAATGCTCACTCGAGAACAAATGCGCGCGCGCGTTTTATTGCAAAATTCGTGGTTTTACCAAGTAATGGACATATTAAAATATCAATAAAATTACATTTAATATACTCGTGTTAAATCGTATTTGTGTGTATGTTAAAATAGGAATATAGGAAAAATATGTACTTTCAAATAATACTATATACAAGTATATATGTATATATATATATAAATAAAACTCACCTTTAGATCTTTGAAGAAAACAGTGTTTCTCGCCCAGTCAACCTGAGAGAAAAGGTTTTGGTCCAGCACTTTGCACATTAATTCAAACAGATCCACTTCGCATTGGTTGTACGATTGGCTCTGCAGCAGAGAGAAAAGCTGCGTTTGCCATTCTCGGTCGTCCACCGACTGAACAAATTCCCTTATCATAGGTGACACCCTGGGGAAGTTCAAACTTTTTGAATTCTTCCAGTATTGCTTTTTGCTAACAGAAGTGAACGCCATTTATTTAATTTTTTTCTTTTGCTTATTTAGCAATACAATAAAGTCCAAATTAAGATCATATCAAAGCGCAGATATCTTTTCGGCGTTTTGCTAATTGCTTAGATTAAATATTGAGAACATTTAAAAAACAAATGCATATTTTTTATATATTACATCACAATTTAGCAACACAAACCGAGAAGAACGCTGGCAATGAAATGATTTAAATAACTACAAAAAAACATATTGCATAAATACCTTGGAGGTTCCACTGTTCCCGAGTCAGCCGTACTGGTTGGATTACTGCCGGTATCATAGCTAAATTGTTTGGGGCTGAGTGAGTGTGGTGAGGCTGTAGTTGAATTAGCAAACCATAATTTTGAATCCGTGACCGTGTTTTGAACCGTTGACGATGAAGTGGTTGAGGGTATATTTGTAAGGCCATTCGTACCGCCTCCACCTCCGCTACCGCTGATACCACTACCCAGCGACGTTGTTGTGCCACTTGCACTCACTTGACCAAGTGCAACAGCAATGGGACTGGGCGAAGAGTCGGGTGAAGAGGACGTCAATGATGATATCTGATTTGATTGGGTCGCCAAAAATTTTGATTTCTTAATACATTTTGAATATTTTCTTAATTAGGTACACATGGGGATGATGGGCTGTAAATGATTTTCTCACCTGTGGTATTTGAATTTCCTGTTTTATGTTCATATGAGAATATGACTGTTGGTAACCGGTTGGTGACAATTGGGATGCGTTGACACCAATGCCAGCACCACCACCCTCAGAAGCTCGAATTGTTTGCAGAGCAATTTGACGCTGTCGCAATATTTGTAATTTTCGCGCTCGGTCTCGTTTGTACATTGGGCCGAATTTATTTCTTCCACCTCTCATCCGGTCGGCGCGCACAGCTGAAAAAACATAAAAATATTATTAAATTATTATACATTTTAAAATATATTTCTTAATTTTCAAAAATATGCATCGTATGAACATAATAGATACTATACTAACATAATATTCAAAATTTATGTGAGAAAAATGCACTTTTTTTAGACAAGAAATTCCTTTTTTGAACTTGAACTTTTTTTAACAAATTGCGAACAGTATTTTGCATTTGAGAAGAATTATCCTTACCACAATGGAGGATATAACGAAAAACCAGGGAAAACTTCAACTTCCACTGACTGAAGGAGACGTGATTATCTAAAGTAATCAAGTGTTTCTAAAAAGTTAAGCTAAGGTACTAAATAAATCCGTTTTTTATCTTCATACATCTTAAATTCTTATAAATGTTTAAATAATATTTGATATAATGGGACAATCTTTGCAAATTACATATGATTTTCATAGTGGTATTTTCTTTACGAGAAAGCATTTTTTTTGTGATGTAAGTGAGGTTTTCCTGAGAACGAAATGTATTTTGTGGCAAAAGTTCTCCTAAGGTGGGTATACTAGTTTTTTGCTTGTTTTTTTTTTGGCAAATTAAATCAATAAAAAAACTAGAAATAATCCTTTAATTTCCTATCATTTGATGAGCTCAAAACGAAAAACCATTACCCTTTGAAGCCATATTTAAATTTAATTGTATTTTGATACAAAATTACAAATTAAGGATTGTAAATAGACCATTTCTAAAGAAATCTAAAAAGTATAAAATCTCTCAGGTATTTTCAAGTTTACAGCCTGGAACTGTGTGCCTAAAAATGATACAACAAAAAATGCATTTTTCTGCAAACATCATTTTTCACCGGGACCTGGCTCTATTGCTAAGAAATATGAACCGATTCACATGCATTTTCGCGTAATTGAAATTAAATTAAAATAAATTCAAAATGTACGTTGAAGTAAAAAAAAACAGTGCAAACCTTTAATTCAAATGGCAGACATTTTAATATCTTTATTTTTTTACAAGAATCGAAAAACAATAATGCCCAATTAACAATTTGCAACCGAAATTGCAAGTGCAACTATATAAAAGTTGCAAGATTAGGTTTTTAACACCTACAGAACCTAATTCCAGATTTAAACATTTTAAAACCCTAAATCAACCTAAAAGCTGACAACCAATTGGTTGCAAAATTAGATTTTTAATCTGCCAATTTCTCAGGCAGAGCCAATATGTTACTTTGTTGTTTGCGTGAGCTGTGTACACATTATAAAATTGCGATAATAATTGTAATAATTAAAGCAGCAGCTTAGCATATACGAAAAAGTTATTGTTTTTTATATATTTTATGCGCTTCTTGTGCATTTAAGTTTTTCACTTTTTAAGCAGCTTATACATAATATTAATTTTATCTTTAAAGGACAGGATTGGATAATGACCAGCCGCATTTTAGCACCCGGACTTTATGCAGCAGCACATGCAAGGTACACGGAACGTTGCACGCTGTACAGTTATACGAGTAAGTATTTGTTGTATTATTATATGCGTTTTTGGTATATTTTAGTTTAAAATATTTTACGCATGATTTAAACAATTGTTTAAATATTTTCAGGCTATGTGTTATGTGCAGCAGCACAGATAACGTTCAAACCACCAGCAACACTCCAGCCTCAGCTTAGAATATGGCGCTCCATCATCATCACAGTATATATATAGTTCAGAACGGGTAAGTATACTTTTTAATTATTGTATGCCTTCTGGCTGGTGTATACATTATCAACAATAACAACCACAAATTAACAACAATAACCATAAAACATAAACAAACTCTTGGGATTTTAAACGGTGATAATGACCATTTAATAAACGAGTTTTGTACATGTATTTACTAATAGAAGATGGCTCGACGAAAGGATATCGCAACGCAATAATCATCATTCGATAATAAGTATTCACAATTTTATTATTTATTATTATTAATTCACCAATAAATGGTACTTTCGATTTGGCTTAAGACAGACAGACACAATTACCTTATTCAACGTGTTTTCATAAACTCTTATAACATAATTTTCATTGTCTGCTGTTTAAATACTGAACCATCAATTTACTAGCAGGTGTGTCCCGGTTCTGTATTTTATTTAATTTCCGTATTTGTTTTGTTTGCTGGCTAACAATTAGGAGTGCATAAAATTATTATATATTGTCCCATAACTTTTTATTTTTTTTAATTTTGGTATAACTTTTTTAAGATACGATTTCATTTCTTTTAACCCTTTTATTATGATAGTTTTTTGTACAGTGTGACAAATATGTATGGTTGTAAAAAAAAAAGAAGACATATTTATATAAACAAAATCATAAAAATCATATTTTATAAAAATAACATATAAAAAAATATTTAATTAAGTGTTAAGTGCACGTGCCACGCATGACACCTATTGGTATATTAGTTTTACTGCCTGATCATAATGTAATTTGTTTTTGGGTGGTTTTTTTCCTATCAACCTTTCAAGGGCCCTATAGTATAAATGCATCTTTTTTACTTAAATAAAAAATATAAAAATAAAATAATAGGATCGAATATGTAAATGATTTTTGAGAAAAATAAACTACATCATTACATTTTACCTCCTCCCTTCCAAAAAGAGACTGTGAAAGGTCTATATTGTGGGAGATTCCCTTACTGTGGCAAAAGGGAGATAATTTGTATGGCATTTTTTTAGGTGTTTTATTTAAAACCAAACTGCATCATGCATTCAGATGACATAACGGTAATAAACAAAAAAGTTTAATTCGGTTGCTGTGTTTTTATTTATTGTGATGACAAAGTGTTGTAACCATACATAATTGTCACACTGTATATAAAAAATGCATTGTTATTTTTCTTATAAAAATAAATCAACTATAGTATAATTTTTAAATAAAACATTTTTATTTTAGGGACCAGTATAAAAATGCATTGTTATT
>JAAAKO020013422.1:0-17023 GCA_010015015.2 Bolitophila cinerea
TCCAGTTGACAAAACTGTGCACAAAAAGTCCACGTTGTAAAGTCGACGTTAACAGTCTGGTTACCTAATCTATCAAGCCAATAATATATTTATTTATCAATCTATCAATCTATCATTCTATTATTCAATTAATTTATTAATCTGTCCCTTTAACAATTTACCAATCAATAAATATATTAAACTATGAATCTATTAATCAATCGTAGTCTATAAATCTATCAATCTTTCAACCTATTAATCAATCAATCTATTAATCTATGAATTTATTAATATATCAAAATATCAATCCATCAATTATTTATAGTCTATCAATCTGTCAATCTATCAATATATCAATCCATCAATCTATTAATCTATTAAAATAATAATCTATGAATTAATCATAGTATATTAATCTATCAATCCATCAATATTTTAATCTATCAATATATCAATCTATCAACCAATCGATTTATAATTTATCAATCAATCAATCTATAAATGTATTAATTTATACAAAAATCAATCAATCAAACCATCAATCATTATATTAATTGATTCAAAATTATTAGGTAAATGAATGAAAAGTTGTAAAATATTCTTTGTAAAATCTATTATTTTTTAGATAGATCCTCTTCCTGGTTTTTAAAATTTTTATATATTTTGGTGTTTGCTAAATTTATAATATTGCTATAATATATATATAATAATATTGCGTTAGAATTTAATAATTATTTGATTGATATTATTATACATTTTTTATAAATGCATTTTTTTAAATTTTATTACACGTATGTGATTTTGAATAAAGTGCAGTGTACATATTACAATGCACAAGTGCATTCGTACAATTTAGTTCCGTACATAACATTATTTATGCTCGATATCAAACATACATAAATATATATATGCATCTACATATGCCATATAAAATAAATGCATATATAATATATATTTACATTTATCTGCAATGCAAGTGTGTGTTTGTGTGTGTGTGCGAGCTGCGAGTACACAAACACACAGGTACTTTCAAGATATTATTTATAATAATCGAATTGCAATAATAATTTGTATTTTAAATGTGAGTGTTGTTTTTGCGCCGTCCGCTAATTTGCGTTATTATTTCTGTATATGTATGTTATGATTTGTGTGTGTGTGTGTGTGTATGTGTGTATGTTTTGTATGTATATATTTATGTTTTATTTTATGTATATATAATATTATAATGGGAGCTGCGATGTTTTTCGCTAAAGGGTGCTACCGTGGCGAATCGCTTCGCGGCGTGGCTCCTGTGAGCGTGCACACGCGCGAGCACTTCAGCACGGCAGCGGGCGGCGGCGGCGGCGGCAACGCAAGCTTTTACCGCACAAAATGCGCGGGCAGGGCATCGTGACGTCGTGCATATTGATGGTATGTAGGTAGGTACCTGAAATTACGCGCTTTCAGAGGTGAATTGCGCGCATTGCGCAACCGCGCACCGCTCTCCCGGTAATATCGCTGTAATTCGCCCGCCCCAGGCGACGGACGCATTTATGATTTTTAGTAGTATATATCTCTGACTGAGTTAGCGCAGTGTAGTTGCTCTCTGGTGCAGAGCACGCGCATGCGAACCAGCAAAAGATATACAGTCTGAATATATTTATATATATACCTATATATATATGTAGTGTATAACCAGGGTTAACTACCTCCTTATGCGCATTGCAATCGCATTCGTACAAACAAAGTGTAGAATTGATATCGAGCGCATAAATTTAAATAAATTACTGCGTGTCTTGCACGACACATAATCACCCTGTTGCCTTTGACTTACATGCAAGCGGTTGCACGTCGCGTCGGTCGTTTGGTTGGTCATCGCGTCGCAGCATACAAAATATATGTATACATATTAGGGTCGCCGTTAATTTTCAAATATTCGGGCCGCCCCCCTAATTTACTTCATACACTTAAACACAATTTATGGATTTTTTCCATAATTTTATATTCATGTTTAACCCTCGACCAAGTTTTCTATATTCTATTGTATTTAAAATTCTTAGAATTCAGTGTAAATGCAGCTACAAAACTAAAAACAAATACTCCGCTACCCTTAACTTTAATATTGGGTTACTGATTGTTTTTTAAAATTAGGCGAAAATGCTGAAAAGAAGCGGAAACGTATAAAATCGGCAAATTGTTCAGTTTTCCTACAATATCACTGTGTACATATTTTTTTATGGTGTCCATGTTCCTGCACGACACATACAAGTATTCTTGGAGGAGTTTGGAGCTAAGCATTTCTGGTCAAAAACAATTGCAATCAGCCGTTCAGTTTGAAATAACGGTCTCCTTCAGTCGCTGGTGCAGAAGCTTGGAATACTGTTGATCACTGTAACGCTTAGATCAGCCTCTAGACAGTAGATGTATCTTTTCTTCGTTAAATCTTATCTTGTGCTTGGCCATGCCGGCCTTTGTCCGAACGCGGTAGCTCTTTCCTGCAGGCCATCAAGAAATGTATTACTGTCACTTACAAAATCGATGCCAAGAAAACTGTCTCCGTGCTTCAAGAAGTACTTGAAGGGAGCTGATACCGATAAAAGCTTATCCAGACCAACGATAAGAGTACATCTGGTTCATTTAAACCAAGGTCGCCAAGGTTGCCAAGGTTGTGATAAAGCAGTTAAAAGAAGGCTCCCAAGACCCAGGCTTCTATCAAAAATCTCTGCTGCTGCGAAGAAACCCACCGTAAAAAGAACGCGGTCCAGCCAGGAAAACTGTAGAAGCAGAGAAAGTTGTCTCACCCAAAAAGAAGTAAGTCGCAATTCAGTGACTGCATGTTTATCGCAACGCTGCTTTATAACAATGGTTTTTTTGTCTGTTGGGGTACTCGTCTCAGTGTCCTCTTTCAGCTCTCTCTCATTCTCTACGTTTTGTCATTGCTTAGCCCCTTTTAGGAGACAGGCAAACTATACCTTATAAAAATCTCCCAAAATCTCTTTTGTCTTTTCTTCTCTTGTGTTTTTGTTAAATAAAAGAAGAGTGCTGTGCTTGCGCAGCACATGGTTGTTGTTGTATACTGAAAATGTTTTGGGGTCTATTTCATGCCGCCATTAAAATTGATGGATTTATTCTATCGCAATTGTTTCAATATTTAATTAATTAAATTCAGTAAACTAAATCAATTCTTTAATATTTGATCCAATATTTTGAACTTAATGTTTTTAAATAGTTGAAAAAAAGAAAGACAATTGATTCTAGTGTGGGGTTTTCTTTCAGTGTTTTAACCTGGTTTTTTTAGGTGAATTGTTGTTTTTTGATTTTTTGGTGAACGTAATTTTAAATAATATTAGTTTTAATGTGAATTCTGTTTCAGTGAACTACCTTTAACGGCTAATTATTATTTCGCTAAATTGAGATATCCACAAAATTCAATAAATCTAAGTCATCTCAAATCTTATTATGAAAATAACAAAAGATTAAATACGTCTGCGCATTTAGTGGAATAATTAAGTACAATATCAGTGATCCTGTGAATGATGTAGATAAGAGGATGTGAAGAGTCTCATATAAAATCTATAATCCATAACATACGTCACTACAGCCCATTGATTGTATAACCAGTTTCATATCGACGGTGGAAATTTAGAAATCAACCAGATTTCGTATTAGACTACTATTTACACGTAGAGAGAAAGTGGATTGATTGTTCAATTTATTTACATCTGCTATAATCAATGGGGAAGAACTCCAGACTTAGCATTAAGATAAGCGCGATGATTACATCAATGAAAAAAAATTTAGTCAAGACCTGTCGGGAGACAGATAAACGAGGTCATACTAGTGCAAAAATAATGTCAAAAAAAAAGGTTAAACGGTCTTTTTTCGGTTAAGATTAAAAAACTGGTCCAAACCGGCTAAGTGATATCCGGTATAAAATACTGTTCGGTTAAAAAGATTGGTTTGGTTTGAAACACTAGTTCGGATAGAAAAAAGCTATACGATAAAAGATCGTCCGTTTTGCAAGTTAAAAAACGGTCAAAAAAAAGACCGTCTATTAAAAGACCGACTTTTCTATGAAATAAGACTAAAATAAGTTAAATAAAATTTAAAATATTAGAAACCGCAAATTAATTCTTATAAAAAATCACCTAGTAAATTTTTTTTTTGGAAAACGACCAAGTTATAAAATTACATTTTCCGTAAGTAAGCCGGTTGAAAATCGGTCCGGTAAAAACACCGATTGTTCAAAACTATTATTTGAATGAGTGTCTTTTGGGTTTAAGTATTCGAGCAGCATCAGGCATAAGTTAGATTTTTGTTTTTTTGGTCCGGACTTGTATTTCGATCTGTTTCTGAATTCTGTGCGATGGCGAGCGGCTCACGCGAGTCTTCCATATTACATCGTGTACCAAACAACTCGCTCGCCTACTACTCGCTGCGCGAATAATAATTCAGGGGCTTTTCGGGATTTTCGGTCAATACTGGTTTTTCGGTCTCGACCGGTCCCAAAACTTTTGAATTATGACAGCACTGTCTGAATTATACTGGGCAACATATGACGTTTTTCTTGGTTTTAGAATGAAATCAACGTGATACTTTTTGAATGTAACCGTAACCCATCAAGTAACCTCCAAAAAGATGCAGAGAGTACTTTTGACAACAGAAACGAATAATATAGATCTAGTTCTCACCTGTCAACTTGTATGGAGTGATAATACAAATCGCATACATTTTTTTAATCTCTCATTGTATAGACTGAACCATCGAAATGTATAAATACTTGCCTGGTATATCGCTGGTGGCACCCACAGCACTTCTCCATTGGGAAAGATGAGGACGTTCGATTTATACCTTACTTCGTAGTTTCCGTCAGCACTATAAAATAAATGAAAAAATAATTAGATATCGTATATTAGCATATATTATGTATACTCACTTGTTAAAAAGTACAATATCCGGTTTCCAGACCTTGTCCGAAGGCAGTCGAAGCACAGCTATACCACCATAATCTGCTTCATCCCATTGCAGCTGGTAATCACTCCACATCAATCTCAGCCATACATTTGACTTCATGATCTGACTTTTCTCGTTCTACACGACAACAACAACAACAAATAAGCGCGGTTTTAATCGATTACTATAAATTCTACCAAATGCACTCAACCACACTTTGAAATGCGTCTGTGTGTGTGTGTGCGTATCGATCTGAGAATACTCACTACATTAATCAGTTGTACAAAGGCCAAGCCAAATCGGACGTCCACCGTTTGTGTCATATTCTGCACGGGTCGAATGAGCTTGTTGTAGCCCCTGAACAGGTCGCGCACTAGCCGCTCCTCGTCCTCCGAACATGATGCTGCAAAGAATATATTTAAATATATTTTTTACAATTGTTTTCCTCTCTGATGAAATCTTACCTAGTCCACAAAAAACCGCAAGCACAAGAACGAGCACCGCGCTCCTATGTGAAAGATGCATTTTATAACAGATTGTTTTAATTATCCAGCAATGCCACCTTATATGGAAAATAATAATATTATTATCTTTATTATAAACTATAGTTTCATTATTTGGAACAAACACAAATCACAACACACATTAATTCTGTGACAAACAACTTTGCATATAGGAAACGCCTTTATTATTTTCAAGTGAGGCACGTACAAAACATCGAAAATATGAAAATAAATAAATATTTATTGGTTTCACTCGATACTAAATATTTACTAAAAATAAATATATTGTAAAACGTCTACAAAAACTATAAGTACACGTGCATTACCCCAAAGAAACATTTCCACAATTGATAACAAAGGAGCAATTTTCTTTTCTCGCACTCTCCTCGTGCTTACACTCTACACTCTGACAATGTTTTTGGCAACTGATAACTCATGTAGTCACTTTATCGATTAATTCAAGAAAACACGAGATTTAGTACGATGCTCGAGCAGATGCGCCCGCCCGCCGCCCCACGCCAATTTCGCTGCTCGCTGCTATGTATGCCGGTTAGGGGAGTGCGCACTCAATACAGCACGCAGCCAGTGTATCAGGTTGAAAACAAATAGGGTGCTTCGAAAAATGTTTCTTCAAAGTTGTATGTATGGGGATGGTTTTCTTTAGGATTAAGTTAACGAGAAGAGTATTTGTAATTTGCTGTAAAATAAGAACGGGCTTCAAATTTAGCAAAAATGATCTCATCAAGTCGTTTTTTGCATGGCCCCAGAGATACAATGGTTCTCTCAAAGAAGTGCTCTTTTAGGTCGAAGGAAATTCTAATGTTTTTATTTTCTTAATAATTAATATGTAAGGAATGTCCTATAGGGGAATGTACGGTAAAACATTCAAGGAACCAAATAATCTTGAGAACTACTAAACCGATATACACTTAAAAAAAGTTATAATTATCGGAATCGGTTTAAAATCATGCATGTTCCAATTTCGAATTATCAGATTCCCTGTAAAAGTTTAAAAAAATAACTTGCCAAGTTGACAATTACAAGTTACACAATAGTTTACTCCAGTTTAAATTTCTCTAGTTTCGCAAATATCCCGGGGTACCTGGTACAAAGAGAAGGAGTTGACTCAAAATATAAAAGACAATTTATGTTTTTATTTTATTAAAAATGGAGAATTATAAAAGACAGCTCCGTGAACCTGAAATTAGCCTATTTACCTATTTCAGGAAAAATATTTTATATTTGATAAATCAATGTTGATAAGAGAGATACTTTCATTAATATTACCAGGATTAAATTTTTAATAAATTGGTAAATCATCTGCATAATAATAACAGGAAGAATATAAAAGCTTTGATGGAAGATCATTTATTAACATTGAGAAGAGGAGAGGTCGCAGAATCTAACCTGGAGGAAGTCCCTTGTTTTCGTTTTTTTAAGTGAAGAAATCTCTGGCAACCTGGAGAGTCCTTCCATTTATTTAGCCATTTTAGAAAAGCCATTATTGGGCTAGTGGGAAACAAAATAATGTACATGAAATAATAAAGACATCAATTATAATAATTGTAATATATCAACTTAAAGCTTAATTCTAATCTTATTATCGCTGATAAAGCTGTAAATGTAGTCTAGGGTAGTGTCATCTGGGTTGGCTATAATGACTCGGATTGAGAAAGGCAGGGAGTATCCATTGTTGGGAAGGTAATTTACCATGTTAGATCTGTTATGGGATCTTGCCGGACATGTCCACAAAACATGATCCAATGTTTCAAATTCTCCGCAGTGTTCACAAAGTGGGCAATTTGCTATATTGTTTCTGTGAGTGGTGTCTTTAAGCATTAAATGGTTTGCAGCAATTTATATGAATACTACGATGGCTAAAATCCTATTAGGGGGGCGAATTGGCCCACGAATTTATTTTTAAAATTACTTTTGAATCGAGGATGGTCAATCAAAGTTTTTTGTGGTCATTTCGATCTAGGCAAACGTAAAGTTGGCAATCGAATGCCTCAAAAAATAACTTTTTTTTATTTAGGGGAGGCCAGGTTCATAGAGCTTCAAAAAGTTAATGAAAAATCCAATTCGTTTTTGTTATGGAAAAATTCCAGGAGGTAAATCTCATGTTATGAAACTTCAAGTGCACAAAACTGGACCTAAAACTATTATAAACGCACGTATCTAACTTAAAACGGCTGATAAAGCTTTATACGACCTAAATGTGACTGACTCAATTGATGATAACACTGTGGCTAAACTAAATGATAAGACAAACGTGATTGACCCCATAAATAGGACAACCGGTGTGAACGAGTTCTGAATCCAATTACTTAAATTTATTTTTTAATGACTAAAATAAGATCACAACTTTCATTCATATCCATAATTTAGAGTTTCGTGGTCGGAGGAAGTCCTATTGGTGAAAAGTCTTTTCAGAATGGCCATTTCTACTTTCAGAAACCACTATTATTTTACCTGCATCGGAAAACGTTCACTAATTCGTGATCGTATTAAATTGTTTTTTTTTACTTCAGCATCAAAATATGACTATAATGAGATTATTGTAAAGAAATAAGTTATAAAAGATTTTTTTTAAAACGTAGTTAAAACTTTTTTATTACAATTGTAACAAGTCATTAATTTAATAATGGCAACAAAATGGATTTAAAATATCAATCAAAGACATTTTATTCAAAATTAAAAAAACAAAAAAAAAAAAAACAATCAAACCAAAAAAAATGCAGAATATTTTGTGTTTTTACGAATCTTATGTCAATAATAATTCTTAAATATTTATTAAAAAAATAGTAGTTTTTATATTTGAGGAGTTTTTAAATAAATGTAATCTACTTATAACTTTATTTATTATTCAAATTTAGGCAAACATAAAAAATATACATTTAAGTGGTAATAAAAAAAACATAAATAACGTGTTCCATATTTGCTATAGACATTTTTATTACCAATTGTGGCGATGGCCGCGCCGGCTCCTTGTTCCAGCAGCATGCACCAATTCTGTTGTTCCATAGAAAAAATCAATACAGTGCACTACCAAAGGACTCTGTTGTTCCCTGTGTTCATTCGAAAACGTTATCACACGTACAGCACAGGAGTGTAGGCCGATCGGCCGAAAAGTGTTTATCACAAAGAGTGTACATTATTTGTATAGTAATTCTTACAGTACTGCCATGTTATGTCTTGGGGTAATGAACTTGCATTAAATGGTTTTTTCTAGTCTGTGTTTACACGGAGAGTATATTATTCAGTATTTTAAAGGAATATAGTGCATGTTTGATTTAATTTTTGTTAATCGAGGACATAAGAAAAATTACAAGGCGTTTCCAATACATACAATGTGTATCTTCCATTGCGATTGTGTCTGCTCGAGATTTAGTAGCCAAATAAATGTGATAATAATAAAAACTAAATTATTTTATTGCAGGTGACATATAGTAGAACATAGACAGTAAGAGGGTTGTCAAAGCTGTTTTCGAAATGGCGATGTGGACACGGGAACTTATGTTCTTGTTGGTTTTCTCCGTGCTGTGCGGCCTCAGTAAATAATTTTAATAAGAACCCAGGAAAAAATATAATTACCCTTTTTTCAAACGATTCACAGCATTTTGCTCGGAGGATGAGGAACGACTGGTGCGTGACCTGTTCAGGGGATACAACAAGCTCATTCGACCCGTGCAGAATATGACACAAAAAGTAGACGTCCGATTCGGCTTAGCTTTTGTACAATTGATTAATGTGGTAAGGATATCAAGGACTTTAAACTCTATATTAAGGATTTTAATTTTTGTACTTGTACTTCCTAGAACGAGAAAAATCAGATTATGAAATCGAATGTTTGGCTGCGACTGGTCTGGAGTGACTACCAGCTACAGTGGGATGAGGCTGACTACGGTGGTATCGGTGTGCTTCGTCTGCCCCCAGACAAGGTTTGGAAACCAGACATCGTGCTGTTTAACAAGTATGGAAAATATTGTTTTTTTTTTATCTTCGATAAACATAATATTATGTTTGCGACACACATTTTTAGTGCTGACGGAAACTACGAGGTACGGTACAAATCAAACGTCCTAATTTATCCCAACGGTGAAGTCTTGTGGGTTCCACCAGCAATTTACCAGGTTAGATACACATTTTTATTTTGGTTATAAGTGATGGTTTAGAATAGATAATAATATATTTTTAATAGACGAATAATGCAAAATTATTTATTTATGCATATTTTTGTAGTTTTCAATAAATAACTTATAATTAAAATTAAAATTTGTAATTAAAAAATATTAGATCCACATATACGCCTATGAAAAGTATGTAATCATTTGATAATCTATGCTTCTTATTATGAGTTTTTTGCACACAGATTTTTGAAGTTAACAAAGATAGGCACAGACAAGTGGAATTAATAAAGAGTTTTAAAATAGTTTAATTTTTAATTCTATTTGTCTTATTTTTTCTTTTTCATTAGTTGATATATTTTTTAAATCTATGGACAGTATTTGGGTCTGATGCATACTTTAGGATGCTTTTCTTGGTCAATTTCTTCAAAACTAAATCTTTTTTTCTTCTTTTTTTTGCGTCTGAACTTTTTTTAAGTGCCGATGCTATTCGTCCGCACATTTTCTAAAAAACGACAGTTTGTTTAGGCGAATAGCCAGTACTCCATTTTCAAATGTCATATTGTGACACCTTTTTTGGCCAATATACAATACATATATTTAAGGGTTATTGAAAAGTATTAATTATTTAACAAAGTAATAATTAATTATTTTTTTTGGTGCACTAGTTAATTAGTTTGAAAGTTATTCTGGTTTTAACGTGATTTTTATGTCTCTCTCATATATTTTACTTTAAAATACTAAATATTTGTATCTTTACAAAAAACAAGAAAAATTTTAAAATACTGAACCCATTTAAATATTTTTATTAAAAATGTATTATACATCTTTGATAATGTGGCTTTATAAAAACAAATACATATTTTTTTGTAATGTTTGGGAATATATTTAATAAATATATACTATAATGGACCATAATCGAAAAAAAATATAATATCTAATACTTAATAGAAATCAAACAATAATTTAAGTAACCGTAAAAATTAAAACTGAAAGTCTGAAAGTTATTATAAATCAAACGATTTTTTTTTACATAAAATCTGAAAGTTAATATGTTAAATCAAACAAATATAAATCAAAATAATTGAAAAATTTAATATAATATCTAAAACTTAAAAAACTTTGAAACTAAAAACTCTGAAAAATTATATAAAACTAACGATATAAATAAAAATAATAATTAATAATCGAAAAATGTAACATAATAGTTGAAAGTATTTTAAAGTATTAACTAAATCATTGTGATAAAAAAGGTGTAACCGCGAAATATAGTGTTTTTTTTTTCAATATTGATTATAATCGATGTTTTTAAATAATCGCACATGGTTAATAATAATACATTTCCTAAAAGTACTAAACATCATTGTTATTATAAAAAAAGGTAAATATTTAGAGAAAAAACAATAAGGTTTATACGGTTTTCATTGAATTGAATTGAAATGACGTGTGCACTGTGCCATCATACCGTCCAACAACATTTTCCAAAGACTGAATAAATTTACTAAGTCTAATTATGATGTATAACTTGATATTTGTAAATTGATCCTTATGTTCTTAAATTAAGTTAAATTTAGTCTGTGGCGATTATACATTGTATAAAATCCTTTAAAATTATTATTAGCACTTATTTAAAGTCCTTCATAAAATAATGATGGTTCAAAGTTAGGCACATCCAAAAGGAAAATCGTGTTCTTTTTTCAAATACCCAAGGCCTCTAATTGCAATAATTTGCAGATTCCATTGTTCCACATAAAATTAAACGTTCTTAAAAATATTAAAAAAAAAAAATTGATAGTATTTTTACTACTTTGAAGGTCTCTGACTCGGATTCTAGAGTTTCCGACACTATTTTTTGTAGACGTAAAGAAAAGTCCTTCTTTAAAAAACTAGACCAATTTATTATACCGATCTTCTATAAGTAAATTTATGTAAATTATGGTTCAAATCTAACTCTCAATCTAAAACAAATAAATTACCATTTTTTTTTAACATTTCTAAAATTCTTTGTTTCATTCTATTTAAAATTTTATAAATTAAAATAGGTCCATTTATTTTGTACCTTTAGGTTAATAATTACCATCTAAAGATATTTCTATAAAGTAAAATATAAATCATCATAAATATTTGCAGAGTTCCTGTACGATTGACGTGACGTACTTCCCGTTCGACCAGCAAACCTGCATCATGAAGTTCGGATCGTGGACGTTCAACGGCGACCAGGTATCACTAGCTCTGTACAACAACAAGAATTTTGTCGATCTCTCCGATTACTGGAAATCCGGCACCTGGGACATAATCGAGGTACCGGCCTATCTGAACGTGTATGAGGGACAAGGCAACCAGCCCACCGAAACCGACATAACCTTCTACATTATCATTCGCCGGAAGACTCTGTTCTACACTGTGAATTTAATCTTGCCCACCGTTCTGATTTCATTCCTGTGCGTGTTGGTGTTCTATCTGCCCGCAGAGGCCGGCGAAAAGGTATTATTCCTAAATAAGATTCGAAAGATTAGTTTGTTATTATAGGTGGTATGTTACGTGTTCCATTCGTGCAGGTCACGTTGGGCATCAGTATTCTACTGTCACTGGTTGTGTTCCTGTTGCTGGTTTCGAAAATCCTGCCACCCACATCTTTGGTGCTTCCACTTATTGCCAAATATTTGCTGTTCACATTCATCATGAACACTGTGTCGATTTTGGTGACCGTCATTATTATTAACTGGAACTTTAGGGGCCCAAGGACACACAGGTACAAAATGCATGGCATACTACATAGAGAGTATTTTGACTATTTATCTATAGAATGCCCAATTGGATTCGAACGGTGTTCCTGCACTATCTGCCGTCGTGTCTACTTATGAAACGTCCGCGTAAAACTCGTCTTCGATGGATGATGGAAATGCCCGGAATGAGTGTACCACCACATCCAAATCCATACGGATCACCGACGGAATTACCAAAGCATATCAGGTATCTTTTTTACATAATTCTATAATGGTCAAATATTCAACTAATCGATCGTTTTACCATAGCGCCATGGGTACCAAACAATCCAAAATGGAGGTTATGGAACTGTCTGATCTACATCACCCCAACTGCAAGATAAACCGAAAGATAAACTGTGGCGGAGATTTGGGCGGTGTCGCAGATTCTTGCCGTCGTGAGAGTGAGAGTTCAGACTCGATTTTGTTATCGCCAGAGGCCAGCAAAGCCACCGAAGCAGTTGAATTCATTGCTGAGCACCTTCGGAACGAGGACTTGTACATTCAGGTGTGTAGAGGCTCGCTGGTAATTCAAAATTAAATATATATTTTAATATCTGGAAACTGTGCATATAGACTCGCGAGGACTGGAAGTACGTGGCCATGGTAATCGATCGGCTTCAGTTGTACATTTTCTTCCTTGTCACCACTGCTGGCACAATTGGAATTTTAATGGATGCTCCGCATATCTTTGAGTACGTTGATCAGGATCGAATTATTGAGATCTATCGAGGAAAGTAGACGCATCAATCTATAGATGACTACATATTTAAATATCTACATATTAAACTAATACATAGAACTTGAGTATAAATTAAATGATGCATATTACCAATTATTATTAGGGTCTAATCGTCAAGTTTGCACAATTCAATATCCAGTGATATTCCATATTATACGTTTATTACAATATCTTTATTTATATTATAATAAACAAAAGCATATACATTCAAAGATTTATTTATATTTATTATAATATGTTTGTTAAGTATATTATGTGATACAAACAAGTCTTCTTTTATCGAATGATACTTCCAAAACATATTTAAATAGCTTAATATTTACAATATAATATAAGTTAGATAATAATCTTTAGATAACATATTAATAAAATATTATTATTTGAATGTTTTGATTAAAAAACGTTATATAATATTATGATTATTGTTATCTTTAGCTTGTAAAGCAAAAAACCCTAAATACATACCACACAATCTTATTCTATCGAAAGAAAAAAACATGAAACCATTATATAAAACAAAAAGTAATATAGCAACTCAGATACAAGATTTAACTATATTTAGAATTTATTTGTACATTTTCAATAATAACATGAATATATGGAATATACAATAAAATACTACTCGTACTTATTATTTTATCTATATATTGCTTAATTGCTTTTTTATATCTATTAGTATTACTTGAAATAAAATTGTAAACTTTATGTTAAAACCTTCACTACATATAATTAAATATTAAAATCAACTCACCTCTATATAGACCTGTAATTGTATGGTTTCTGATGCACAATATTTGCATGCAATGTATTATTTTGCAGTTTTTAGTTTCGATAATAATTTTAATTAAGATTAAAAAATAATTAAATTTAATTGAATTTAATTAGAAACATTAAAATGTATCAATTTATTAATCTTATGCTTTTTGGTGAAATCTAATCAATTTTACATTTATATTTAACAGTTATATGATTGTTGAAACGATAACATATAATTTATTAGGTACCTAAAAGTTAAGCGCAAATGTTAACAATAATTTATAAACTTTATAATAAATCTATTAAATAAATTAAATTAGTATATGTTTATGGATGTGGAAGTGGTGCAAACAATCATAATAATTAAAACTTCATTTCATTTAAAAATTTGTCTTGTGTTTGGGGAACTTTTAAGTGGATGCATTTATTATATAATAAAAACAACAAACACCATTTAATTTTTAAAATTTGTCAAAAAAATGGTATCATTCAGGTATATTTTGATATTAATTAAAGATAATTAAAAGAAATATTTAAAGCTTTACTTATTTAATTTGGCTGTTTCTAAATTTTATTTGTTTTTAAAACGACTGTTAAAAAAGCAATGCATATATAACTTAGTATTTTTAGCTTTTTTTGTTGTTTTGTTTTTAGTGCTATTTGGAGATAATTAAAACGTATTGTAATTCTTCTATTTGTTTTTTATAGTCTAAAATAATTCTTATTTGCTTTTATTATTTTAAATGCTTTTGTTTAGAGACAATTATAACCCGCCTGGGGCATATTGACCTCTAGAGTTATATTGACTTACCTTTTGAGATTATTTGCGATTGAGTTGAAAAATACAGAAAAAAATCTCTGGTTGTTTTTTCTTTGAAGCGCACAAGAGGTTGATTGAACAATATACATATATCCGATATAGTATTGTTATTTTAAACCGTCGATCCGTCATCATTTAATTGAAGTTCTTTAGCCATTTTCATTGCCTAGCAAACGCAGATCTCTTTAAAATTATTAAATAATAAAGATTTAAATAATTTATTAAAAAAATCTTTCTTTTCAATTTACATCGTTAGATTTTTCGAAAAAAATTTAAACAAATTACGGCTTATCTGATCCAGCTTTAACTTAGAAACCGTTTGCATGGTACTTGAAAATATAAAAAATGGAAAAATAATATATGTATACATATATAATTTTAGAAGAATTAATTTTAACCTTCACTCACATGAAAAAATATTTTTTATATTTATCGTATGAAACTAAATATTAAATATTAGATAATGTGTTTCAAATACACAAAAGATCAAAAGATCATGTTATGATTAGATAATAAAATTAACCACAAATTTGTATTTCCATTTTTTTTAAAGAAAATTAATTTAAAATTTAAATATCTTAAAATTATTGAAATCGGGTTAAAAAATAACTAAGTTGTAATTAATCAAAGTTACTCAAATATATGTTAATATGAATATTTTTTAATAAAAACGCAATTAAATTAAATTTTGTATACGTAGACTTAATAATGAAATAAAATATTTAATATTTTGAAATGTTTGTATTTTTTTATTGTATGTCCGCTTTAAAAGAGCAATGACTATAATTACATGTAATTTTGATTTTCTTGAAATTAACTTAACATAACTTGTGTTGAGTGATTTACAAATAAACTTTTTAATACAAATATAAATACTTCATTGAATCTTTCCTAAAATTTAAAAAAACATTACACCTAAAAACGAAACATAAATAATTTGTTTTATAGATTTTATTACAACCTTAAAAATATATTTCTTACTTATTGTCATATAACAATAAAAATAATATAATAAGATTTAGTAAAAAATATTTAAAAAAAACACAAAACTCTATAGCGCTTATTAAAATCATTTTAAAATATATATTAACACAAAATAAGCTTAAAATATTTTTAACTACATTAACTAAATGATCTTTAATGATATAAGACACTTTTTTGTTTAATGATATAAGACATTTTTTTGTTTACTTCGAATAGTATTGTTTTCATACTTCACAATGTTTTTTCAACAAAAACCTAAAACATTATAAAGCATTTGAAATGTTGTATATTGCACTTGTTGCGTAATGCACAAGCACACTAACACATAAAAGTTTCTGTTATAAATTGCAGTTTTTTTTCATTCAACACTCAACACTGTTGGAGGTATCACCTGGTAAACATTCTTTTACACACACTACCTGTGGAGCACTCTACGGATATTTTTTATTTTCTCCGTTAGTTCTTATAAGAGAGCTCCCAGCAAGTGAGCTATTGTATATTTATTTGTATGACAACAATTCATTTCAGTTGAATAAATGCACATTGTACTAGAATGAGGCATGCATTTGATTGAGTTGCAGATTGTTGTTTTGAAATGGATGCGGTAAATTCAAATGATAGATTTTAAGGTATTAAAAATATCCAGTTTTATTAAAATATTCAACGAGATTTTTTGTGTTTGTTTAATCGTTTTATTTAAACTGCTGTATTATATTAAATTATTTATATTATTTTTAAATGTGTTTTGAAACAAAAAAAATGATTTAAGTAAGCTTTTTATAAGAGTTTCTTGACTTTTTCGAGCTTTAATCAATGTACTATGTCAAATTTACAATCATACTGTGGTACCTTCAGTTATGAACATATCGCCTTCCTATATATCATGGCACAAATGGAGTGTACGATACTGCCCATCCTCGCAATTAAGCCGATACCCTTGAATTTGAATCGAATCGGCCTGGACAGTTAAGCCAAAGCTACATATTAGGGTGCTGCGACAATTCACTTATGAACATTTGCAAATATATTTTTATATTTAAATGTGGTGAATCGCGCAATAGTATTCATTAAATAAGACTTCTATGAAAACATATCTTATTATTATTAACTTAAATAGGAACAAAATTATAAATTTAAAATTTTAATTATTCAAAAAAAATTATATCAAATTATGACGGTTTTTTACCAAGGTATTTTTGATGTATTTGCTAACTTCAATTTCTCTTAGTTTATTGAATTATAATATTTTTTAAATCGGTTTTTCACAATATTTTACAGTACACATGTTTTACATTAACGTTGTCGTTATATTTAATGTAAACACAAGAAGTTTAAAATGTGTTTGCAATATTTACTTTTAATAGAGATTTATATTTACATGTTTTTTCAGTGAGCTCTAAATGTTCAACTACCTG
>JAAAKO020013433.1:0-17022 GCA_010015015.2 Bolitophila cinerea
AACATATTACAAATATATCACTAAACATACAGACAAATATTATAGATATTATGTATTTCATGACAAATGTATATCGATAAAAATAGATGGAAACGTTCCGTGATAAGTAGAATAAAGATATTATGTCTTTAACATTACCGTAAATTGATTTATTAATTCTTTCCCAAAGTACCTATACAAATAAAGTATTTATGTATTTATTGATTGTACTCGTGGGTGATTTTAGTAATAAATACTATATTATAATCCAGCTCGATTTTTCGGTTAATAATATATTTAACATGTTATATTTTGGAGTTTATATTATATATGGAACACAACTTCTGGCTAAACGAACGGTGACATAATAAATAAGACAGTTGACTGTTGAGGTATATAGCAGTTAATGTATATACGGTAGCTTAGCAAAAATGGTCAAAATAGTAGAAAAAGGATTTCCAACACCCGATCCTTTGTCTTTGCCGGTCCACACGCCCCTTATCATATAAATTATAAATTATTATATTTAAAGAAAGAATAATAATTTAGTAATTTATTAACATCACTACGTCACAAAGTGAAGAAATTAAAAAGATATTTCAGGCTTAAGACGTTGCGAGGGTGGGCCAGTCGTTTCCCGTGTTTGTGAAATAGGGTGGCAAGGGGCACTCGTTTTGTTTACAAGAAATAGAAAAGTTCAGTCGTCTCGTCTGTCTTTAGTTTTAAGTACAATTATACTTAGTTTTTCTTACAATATTTCTTAATACTAAAAAAAAATATAAAATTTAGTTTATAAAATCGCACAAGAGTAAATCAACAACAAAAAAGCAATCTTTTCTAATTTTTTTTGTTAAACAAAAAATAAACTTCCACCAAAGTTAAACCTAACAAAGGCCCTATACACGGAAAGAAATCTTACAGTAAAATCAATTGTTTATGGGTAAATCCAATTATATTAGGCGTTGAAATGGCTCCTACTGTGACCGCAATTGATTCAACCTTTTAAAATTATTAATTTGGTTAAGTTGAATTCAATGAACTAAATGATTTCTTTCGCAATTTTTCCAATATTTTATTATTTGAATTCATTATCTAAATCAATTATTCCGCAAATGATTCAAAATTTATTATTTAAATAAACTAATTCAGTTCCTCCCACTTGATCAAATATTTTGTCAGTTGAATTAATATATTCATTCTTTGGTAATTGATATCAAGGTTAACTTGTAAATCTCTAGCGAATAATAAAGGTGTATAACGAATTAGACCATTTTTTAACTGATTGCATTTCAATAGTATTTAATCATTAAATTTAGTGTTATTTTTATCATTAAGCTTAGACGACTGTTGGATAAACTTTCTCCGGTAACGTTGAAAGTTTATCCAACAGTGATTTAATTATTTTAGAATAGACCGCAAAGATTTGATCAATCTTTTAAGTAAAATCAGTTCAATTGAAATCAATGTTTTTAAATAGTTGAAACTATTTTGTAAAAACATAAATTCAGTTACTAGCTAGTTACTTACTATTAGTTGTTTTAACTGTGAAATAATTGAAAATCAGTGTATGGAATGCCAATTAGGAAACAATTGAATCAATTTTTAAGTTTTCTTTCACTGCAGTGCACTACATTTGGCTTTGCAAGTCCTTTCGAGCCAGCCATGTATCTATTTCTTCTTCAAGGCGGAATCTAGATCGGCCTATCTGTAGGCTATATGACTTCTCACACGGAAAGAAATAAAATGTAAAAAAATATTTGCTGTATACATATATATATATATATAATATTTCTCAGAATCCTTATTAATTTTAAACCTGAATTTACGTATTGTAAGTGAAACAAAATCGAAAAAATATATTATCATATATATAATGTCTGAATTTTTATATTCCTTATATATATAAAAAAGTCTGTGATTAGCAGTAAATATATTTCTTACAAATATAATTAAATTAGCGTTCATTATGTCTGCGCTGGATATAATTCATTTTCCATGCAGCGGCTATTGGAATGGAAGACCTCATCAAAGATTTACGTCTACGCCTGGAACGAGATATCACTATCTTAACCTTATATCGGAATACAAGATATCGTCAAACAAGTCATTCCAAGTTTCAGCTTTCATAGCAGATTTAAAGACAGTATCCCCTCAAGAATCCGCTGTACATTTTATACATTAATCGATATAGAATGGCAACGGTTCTCTCAAAGAGGAATATTTTGGCTCAGATTTTCACTATTCCATCAATCTCTCATCTGATGTCATTGATATTTCTGTGCGTAAGTATGTGGTATTTTTCTGCATTCCAATTATTATTTAATATACGCCGACTTCGCATTTGATCAGTTTATCTAGCGCAACGGCAAAGGATAGGTGCCGGTTTTATTTTGTTCCAATAGTAGAGCCGCTATATGAAATCACTAAGCGTTTTCAGATTATGGCCAAGACTAGTGCGCTGTGCTGTTGGTATAGGTACTGCAAAAACATCTAGAAGGTCTATAATGCTTAACACAAATATTTCCTTGGCTCGCTTCACCTTCTGCCTATCTATAAGACTATAAGTACATTGTCCTATCAGCCCACTCAGTAACCTACATGCTGGATCTGTTTATTTAAGACAATCGAACCATCATTATCTCAATAAATTCAGTTGGAAATTACAATATATAACATAATACAATATAACCATAATTATAATATCTCTCGATTACATATAATCATGTATCAACATATTTCTGCTAAAAAAATGAAATTGCAATAATTATGTAATTTCATTTAGGCATTTGTATATGCAATAATTCGAGAATGCACATTGCACAATTATCCTGTGAAAGGACTTTTAATTGAATCGTATTAAATATCAAATAACCCGCACGTACTTCAAAATTAAATTGTACGTACATTGATATATAATTATATTAATACTGTGGTACTCGTATATTATATATGTATTTGTATATCGATGCGTAACCCTGGGTGCAACCTGGTGCAACCTGGTGCAACCAAATTACAACCCTTTAGGCCACGGTTTGTTTGCACGGATATAATGCATATATTGAATATTGAATATTATGAGCTTTTGTGTATGCGTGTTTGTGTGTCTGTGTGTGTGTATATCTGTGTTTGTGTTGTGTGCTGCAGTCGAGTGCATAAATTGCAAATGCAAACAATAATATCAGGTCGTCTGCAGACGCCAAAGACTAATTTATCAATTACTGTATTTCAATCAGCTCTCAGTCCTAGACAACGTGCGCTTATTAGTTCATCTAGTATAATGTAAACATATACGATCTTCGCATCAATTCGCGCATCGGTTTTCTAAGCCAATTGAAAGATTGGTCTAATATACACACACACGTAGATATAATAAAATACACACTTATATAGATATATAGTATAACATAGATAATAGCGAGAACCCAGAGAGTGTGGCCCCCACGTTCAATTGGATAAGTAACCGCAGGGCAACATCATAGTATATTATATATACTATACTTGAACTCGGATACACGAATAGCGTGCTGAACACTATAAACGTATCGAGTTTATCGCTAGGTTCCAACATCCTAAGGAATGGAATGTGGATGTGAGCTCAGTGTGGTGAACTGTGAATGCGAACAAGGCTGCGTGCGGTGTAGGAGGTATAATTGAATCAAGATGAGCGCGCGAACTGGGCGTTTGCCCCAGAGAGACCTCTATAGCCAACCAGACACCCTCCTGTATAGCTACACCAAGAATCTACATAATGTATATCAGCATATCTCACTGAATATCTCACAATACAATATATATATGTGCATATACTATTTATATATTTATATATAGAGTGATAATCGAAGTTTATATAATCAATTATTCTGTTTTCGAATGGGCCCAAAATCGACAAAAGTATTAGGTCAAGTATTCGAGTGGTGTTACAGACCAGGGAGGCAATGTGTGAAGCTACGAGTACATGTAGTGGTTTTCCGACACAAATTACTATAGATAAATATTTAGGCTGCACATAGTGAGAGAAATATACCCATGGAAGTGGATATATATTCAACATGAGTTAACAATGTTATTATACAAAATCACATTGTGGGTATTCTAACATTTCTGACAAATCCTGTATGTGAACGCATGTTTAGTGCTAGATGTGAACATTATCCGAACACCCACAACAAACAATATGTATGCGGTGTGTATGTGCTTACCGATCTCGGTTATCCACCGCGGCCCTCGAAAGCCTATACTTAAATATATTGCGAATATACGTGGAATATATCGAGTGTAAACTATTATATACCGTTGTATATAGTCTGTTATTTAATTTAACAGAAATTATTATCTAAACATAACAAAACATGGAAACATGGAAACATGGAACATATTATGCAATAAATCAACATTTGAAGTGTTTCGAAACAATCATTTCAAAGGCCCAGGCGCAGGCCTATAGAACGCGACTCGTTTGGGATGACATAACTTAACAAGAGACTACATGCCCTATACAACCCGGCCGCATATATATTATTAGATGGTCTGCGTGTTTCTATCCAAACGAACTGCCCGCCTCCCAGACCACATTCACGAAATTCATGTACACAATATCTATATGGCGTAATCTGTGTGCTAAACAGGGAATGCGAGCAGCACTCGGGTCAGGCAACATTCGGGCATATATAATCTAGAATATGTATATATATATAGAAAGGATGCGCCGCGCCGGTGGTATATTGTTGCTTTTTGGAGAATTACATGTGACATCATTTCGGGTTCCATTTCCTACAGGGAAATCCCAAATAAACCGTCGGATTTAGAATTTAGAGAGCCTATCCGACTTAAATTTAATGTGTGAGTTATAGACGTACTATAATATTATATATATATATATATTTGTGTAGATGTGTATTCGAATGGAATGTTATTTTATGTTTATCAGTGTGGTCAAATAAAGTTTTATTAACGGGAATGAAGTTGAATGAAATTTGAGTCAGTCATTATTAATGGTTAATGCAGGTGATTTTTTAGGCTTATAGGAGTATATGTTAGGTATTTACGTGGATTATAATCAATCATATACTAAGTTTAACAAAAAGGTGTTAATACATTAAAACATGTTATTTCATAAAACAGGTGCTTCGCAACTGACAACTTTTATCACGGAAATTTATTTGCTTTAATATTTATATTGGACAACACAAAAACAACAATAAATTATTGAGAATCTAGCTTATGATTTAAATGAAAAATATTGATCTGGTGGCTGCTTAGGATATCTGATATATACCGAATTCGATATTTAACCTTGTGTTTATATTAAAAAAATATATATATATTAAAAAAATAAATTGATTTTATGGACGCTGATCATTATCTGAAGATCATGTACGATCATCCGAAGCCAAACGATACATACATTGCAAAGCGTGAGCTGCGGAAGCAAAGCCCGTATTTTGAGCTGGCACTGTATGTGTTCTCTGTGCTTGAGGAACAACCGCAAAAGACAGTCGTGATCCAGAGAACTCACCCTTGGCTAAATCGACGTAGCTCGCTGTTCAATTTTGTGAATAATACAAAAAAAAAGCTCTTCGATTTAGGCATGATTTAGCTTTCGGTGAATAATTTGGCCGTAATTATTAATAAACAAATAAGATAAAGTTACTAAGATATAAATTGTTATTCGCAGACAGAAATGAAAAAATAGTTTTTTCTAGATTTTTTCGTGGAAAGACATTTTAACATAAAAACTAAAAAATATATTATTGTAATGATTTTATAACCAAAAGCTATTTTTAAAAAAGGCGTCTTAAGTAATTTTTGGTACAAATCAAAAAAAAAATATAGCATGGTATCCGAAATATTTGTTATTTTTTGCACTAAAAAATTGCGCGTTGCCTTAATCGTCGGAAATCAGCTTAACAGTGTAGATTTTACTGGACTGGATCATCAAAAATAAAAATAAATAACTAGTTTTGGTTATTTAAGGTATTATTTTGTATAATTGAAGGAATTAATGAAATATTCATTTTGACTTTAAAAAAAAAACTTTTTTTCTATAACAATTTTAGCCTTTAATTGTTTATAAAATGGAAAATATTTTTTGGAGAAAAAAACCTTTGATAAATCACTAAATTACATATTTATAAAGTTTTTAATACAAATTCGAGACTGAACAATTCAAAATTAATCCATATCCGAGAAATCATTCTTACCGACTTTAAAAACACAGTTTTGAAAAAAACGCGATAAAATTTAAAAAAAATCTAAATGCGTATTAGAAATAAAAAGTAAAACTTTAATATATTATATAAACTTAAACATCAAAATGAAATATTAAAAAAGTATAACCATAATACAATTAACAACGACAAATTAAAATCTACAAGCATTTAAAAAGTTCGGTAAAACGCAGTTTATTAATAGTAAGGATGGGTATTTGGGAATGGTCCGAAATGGGTGCGGGACCAACGAGTCCAAAACAGGTATTAGATCGCGACGTTTGACACCGTCATTTAAGCAAAAACTAAAAATGTCGGTTATATTTTTCATAAATTATTTTCAAAAAAAGTGAATTTATAAAGAAACAAATATTTGTTTAATTAACATGTCCAACAGTCGCCTAAATGTTTATTTTTAAAACCAATTCCCATGATTTTTTTTAAATTTTATTAAAACATTTAATTTTTATTTTAACTTGTGGTAATTTTTCATACAAAAATTAACTGTTGAGATAGGTTCAAAATTAAACAAAATTTAGGTTATTTTGTTATTGGTTTTTATTTGATGTTATTATGGATCGGCAATTTCTTTATGAATTACTGAATCTATTTTCTTAAAAAAGTGATTAGTAAAATTCACTAAAAGTATTTTTGTTAAAAAAAGATTTTTAGAAGAAATGAGATTTATTGAAAAAGAAATAAAATCTATTGATTTTCTTGAATTACAAAACCTTTCTAAATTATTGAAAAATATAAATAAAATATGGGGAAACCGGTAACTTTGGTTGAAAAAAGAAATCAAATAAAAACCGCGGTTTCCATCTGTGCATACGAACACACACATAAATGTATAAATATAAAATTATAGGTTGTGGATCGGAAAAATAACTAATCCTTTTAAAGAAATTCCTACTTTATTTAATGAACCAATACCAAAAAGTGTGACAAAAAAGAAATATTTACTGAAGTTATCGACATTGTACGTTGTATGGTTAAATTTTAAACCGCGACATTTTTTTATCCTCAGAGCACAAAAGTTGTAAAATTAAAAAAAAAATAAAAAAAACTGTATTTGAATTTTGTAGTTGAATCTTTGATCCCCATTTTTATTTTCATTGGCCATTTGTTTTAGTTACATATATTTGTTATTTTGAAAGAAATTTTCTATACTCTTTTCTATACTCTTGCGTATTTCTATATATATATTTTTTTTAAATTCTCTATATGAGTTTCGCGTGTCTGTGTTTTTGCTTGCTTGCTTTCTTGCACGGACTCTTATGCGGCCTAAATAACCAACTACCTGTCATCCAATAGATCTTGAACTTGGCCCATGGACTTGTTGCCAATGACAATGCATTAAATTTTCACCTACCTCTCATTAGGGTGTGACAAAATAGCGTCAAATCCTTAATTGGGCAAAAGGGGTAAACATTTAAAAGGCACTAAATTAAGTAATTTTTGTAAAAAAAATGTAGCGGTGGTCAAAGTTAATTACATACACCATGAAAATAAGAGTTGAGAATTTATATGAAAAACATAGTTTTTTTAGAGTTGATTAATTATAGTATATTTGAATTTGTGACAATTGCTTGGTGCATAACTGCATGTTTTAGGTGCGTTTTAGGGTAGCGTTTTATTTGGGGTTGAGTAAGAAATACGGTATTACAAATTGTGTTTATCAAAATTCTGAAATATAATTCTAGTCACCAAAAATATATTTTATAAAAACAATATTTTGTATTTCAGAAATAGAAATTATTAAAAATAAATGTATTTACAATTGTAATGCTATAAAATATTTGAAATTTTTTTTAGCTGATATAAATCATTTTTCATATAAATAATCAAAAAAATGGGTAATATTTTGTCAGCTTTAGTAATGGAGTATTTTCAAATGTATATATTTTATGAATTCGATATTCGATACCAAATACAAACATTTATTGGGATAAAAGGTTCATAACCAATATAAGCTGAATTACATTTCAACAATGTCATACTTAATGCACAACGATCATCTAAAAACTGTCGACAGTTGGAACCAAAATAATCATGTTATAGGTACCTATATTTATGTTTAGTTTGTATGTGTATTTTATTGGAATCCATATTATCCCAGCTTTTGGCATTTCTATGTTGATATATTTATGTAGAATATTTGGAATCGTCCTCACTCACCGGAATAATATGTGTTTGCTTGCTTGGCCGGTGACGCATACCGGTCCAACGCAATATAATGCAAATCAAATATTGTATTATTGCATGACTGCGTTTGAAGGAAAGGAAAACACATATCAGCTTTTTGAATACGAGTCCGCACCCAGCACACCCTATCTCCATCCCCAACCCAGATAGAGCCTGAATATTCAGTATAGCGTATCATATGATTGGCGACAGACAGCTGTTGGTATTGCGTTAAAGCTATTTGGTGTGTTCATATATATTTACACACACACACACACAGACACTCTCGAAATTGTGGATCGAATGACAGGAGCAGCTGCAGAACTGCCTGATGTTGATTGTAAATAGCTTTTCACATTTTTGGACAGTTTCATCTTGTATGACAACGCAATTTCCAATTTATGTCAAATTTTAGGTGTATCTACTACATTCTACATTCTAGGACATGCAGGAACATACGTTCCTTTAGATATTTGAAGAAATGAGACGAAATTATCTCAGAGGTCAAGTTATTTGTATTGATTATGTCGTAGGTTGCTCGTAACATATTATTGGTTGAAACATTTCCAAGTTTTTAAATATTGTTTTAAAAAAAATTATTTTATTTTTTTTACAATAATATCTTAAAAGTTTGTCCAGAAGGGCTTTCATTAAGTAGAGCTTTATACTCACTTTACTTACTCGCGATATCCGGTAAAAATCAAGCCTGACATAGGCCAATCCTTTTGTTGTGCAAACATTTTGATATTTTTAAAAACTGTAAAACCCGTAAAATAAGGTAATTGGTAATAGTATAATAGTAAAACTATTATTATATATGCATCAATAAAAAATACAAAGGGTTTAAACAGTTTTACTATTTGGTTTTGGTAATTAATTACATATTTTTTATTTTCATTTTGAAAACCGTAAATCTATTGAGATATAAAAGGTAGAGCCCTAAAAAGTGTCTTAAATAAAATAAAACCCATCTCAGCCATTAATTAATTTTCTTGCTCAAAATAAACAAAAAAGCACGTGTTGAAGTAATATGAAAAGTGCACCGTTCTTTATTTTCAACCATTTTAAGTAACTTTTTTCTATTTATAATGTATATACGAAACCTTTAACTTATAAGAATAAGTGATGATAATCTAACTGGGTAAACACGTTCTTTGAAAATGCTTCTTCCTTTGTTCTTATTGACCAAGCTGACTTAATCTAAATCGTTCCACATTTATCTTGCAGTTTAGTCTATCTTGGTCTTAACTCCGTAAATTCTACATTGTACATTTTTTAGTAGACGTCATTTAAAATGTCAATTAGTTAGCTGTTGTCAGAAATAAATGGCTGTGAAAAATTGCAAAATGATCATACCCTTTGGTGGTGAAAAAGTTCGGTCATCACATAAAGACAATTTTTAAGGATGGGATAAAAGTGGGTAAAACAACCGACCACAAAATAGTACGTATTTGGGTACAAAGTTTTTAATTTCTGACCAAAAATATATATATAAATATATAATATATAATATATAAAAAATAGTTGTTTGCTCCTAACTTCTTCTAAAAAGACATACAGAGAAACTGACAAAAAAACCGAGCATACTTCTTCCTTTATAGATATATAATAAATATGGTAAATTTAAAATATAGCATTTACAATTGTACATAATTACTATTATGAATGTATCAAATATTGATATCAAATCATGGGAATCTATCCACAATCCATTACCAAAAAAAAAATTTGATACAAATCCATGTTTTTAAATCCACTTTCATAAAAACAAAAATTATAGTATCCGGTATTTCAAATCCATTGTTACAAAATACAGTAATTTTAAATCAAGTCAAGCCAAAATCTATCATTTAGAAATATTAAAGATGTGTTAATTCGAGGGCACTTGCCTTTCCAAACGATTGTTTTAGTAATGAAATATGAAAAAGGTGTTGGTTATAGCTTATAACGTATTATTAATGTTGCTATTCCCAAACGATTCTCAAATGAAGCTATGTCTTTACTTATATGGAATTAGATTTTTGAACTGGCTTTAATTTCATTAGCATACCAGGAATTAGCTATTTGAAGATCACAAATTAACTATGTTGTAGATTTGTTTTCGAAAATCAATATATTTGTATAAGACAACTTAATTTATATTTACTAATTATTTACTTATTTTAAAATTATTTCGCTAGAGTTGCAATTGCGAAATTGATATGCTGAAGAACTGAAATATCTGAATTAACTCACTAAGACTGATCCACCTATTTTTCAATATTTGTCTGGGCATATAATGGACGCTGTTCTTATGAAACATTTTTTCTTTACCTGTAAAACTACCCTTAAAGGGGGAAATGATTAAAGATTTTTTTTTTGAAGGGACGTGTGTTTGTCACAATAATCAGAATCAGAATATTATCAGCTATTTTTCTGGTGCCAAATATCTGACCCTCGTATCTGTCTAATTCGTTGCAACAAGAATTAGAATAAAATAAGATATTTTTTTATTTCAAATAAAATTTATATAGATTAAAATAAAATATATATATATATTTTTTAAATCTGAAAAAAATATAAAAAGGTCCTTGGTCAGGGCTAGGTAGTTTAGCGCCCGGTTCATTTTTTTTTTGGATTTTGGATTATTCCACATAATTTATGAGGTATTCCAACGGACGCGTATTTTTTATAGCTTGGTTTAGACAAAAGTAATAAAAATATTTTTTTAAATGATCAGTGCGACTTTGTATTGTTATCTGGACTTTCATAAGAAAACGTTGTCTTTTTTCATGATCTTATTAAACTTTGTTTTTCAAATGTTACTTCTAAAATATGCTTAATGCTTAATGCTTAAAAATAATCATTATTTCGCATATTATTTAAAAATGTCTTGGTTATTCTTAACATATTAGCTGCAATAGACAAACTATGGAGATATTTGCGGGTTCTATTTATTACAATTAAAATGTCAAAACAAATTAACACCGAACAAACAAACTTAAAATCCGTAATTGTATTAGCTAAGGTTTGAGCAGTTAGCTTGGACACGGCAACTGATATTTCAGCAGTTTCTACAAGCGCTTTATGTATTTCAGAAAGCTGACTCTTAAATGGTCTCAATGCCTGCATGCAACTCTCCCATCTAGTGTCACTGTCACTTGTTTATTTTTAATATTTCCCACCTTGAAAAAAACACATGAATGCACTGGATAGTATCAAACAAAGAAACCACATCTGTTGAACAATGTGCAGCATCGTTTACAACCAAATTTTATGAGTGAGCCGCACATGGTACAAAAAAGCTCTGGGTTCAATAGCTTTTATTCTCGCTTGCATCCCAGAATGCCTCCCTTTCATGATTGCACCATTATCGTAGCCTTGCCCTCTCATTAAGTTTATTGGAATTTCTAATTTTGTTAATTCATTTAATACTAATTCGGTTATACCTCTGCCAATTTGATCGCTAGCCCCTAAAAACTCTACAAAATGCTTCTCAATTTTCAGTTCTCCATTTTTTGTTACTAAATACCTAAATATTATAGTTTTGTCCTTATGGATTTATCAAGAGTTCAATCACCTATAATATAATAGTATTTTGCTAATTTTACCGTTTCGATTATATATTTTTTTAGTTTTAGTAGCGATCAATTGAATAAGTTCGTTTTGTATAGTTTTTGTATATGGTCGAAATCTCGACAAAACAACGAGCGAATTATTACTTGCGCTGCGCCAAAAAAAAACAAATAATAACCCGAAAATATCCTGATTATAATTTATAGTGAATCAAAATTTTGACAATAGAGATTTTTAACAAATTATAAATAAAAATCCCCACTTGTTTTAAACTCAAGCTTCTTTTATACTTTCTTTTCCCTGGTAAATAAATAACTTCTTGTTTAAATGTTTTTACTTGTTTTTAGATCTAATTTTGTTGCTTGATATTTTTTTTGTTTTTTTAAATAAATCAAAATAAAATGCGCGTTATTAAAATTATAATAAAGAATAAATGGAATAAAATGAGCAAAGACTTGAATATTATTTACCGCAGGGAAAAATCTTACTATACATAGTACGGGTATATATTTCAGCGCACCGTCACATTTTCTAAACCAGAATTTATAGAATCAAAGATTTTAAAAAAATTAAGAAAATGTATTTAACCTCCATTTAAAAATATTCTATTGCGACTTAATTTTCTGTTTGTGATTTTCCGAAATTGTGTCGAAATTAGAAAACGCTAGAACCAAAGTGGAATACATTTTGGAAAGCCGTAGAAGCTTTCCATTCACTGGTAAATTTTATTCAAAGTCTAGTAAAAATAGCCTTTCACTTATTTTTCTACCATTCTGCTTGATTTTTGCTTCGAAAAATAATAATGGTTGGTAATATAAAAAACAAGTGAAAGACAAAAAAAGACCTTACAAAATACTAAAAATATAATTATAACTAATTTACCTGAGAATGGAAAGGAGTAGAAGCAGTCAATGGTTAAAAAATGTGATATTTCTCTACAGTTTTGCCAACAATATATGTTTTTTTATTCAAACGGACATTTAAGTCCATAGGCCTTGTGTCCATTTTATACAGATATTTTGTGTACTGAATTTTAAAATGTGTGATTATGTGGGTATTTTTATTTATGTGAAAAACCCTCAATGAATGGATTTAAAATGGATTTTACAGATATTTTACTGGGGTTCGGATATCTCCCACAGGATTTAATTCAAATAAAATATATGAAATATTATTTTCAGAAATGTGATAGTTATAAAACTTATTTTAAACACAATTCAATGCAACATCCGCGCCACTGCGCCGGCCGGACGACTGCAACAAGGCGTTAAACCATCTGAACACGCACAAACAATGAACACATGTAATATACATAATATAATATCTATATAATATAGTATGGTAACATGAGCACGGGCAGTAAAGCATAAAGCCAAACAAAGTTCTTCTATTCACTGTTGCTGTAATCACATTTTCTAATATAATGAAAAAGCTATATGGAAAAGTTTGCTGAGGCGAGTCCGCGTTCATTTTTCGGATCAATATATAAAAGCACAGCTCATGTTTTCTGTATATTTAGAACTTTACTATACCAATGTATATATATAAAGGACTGCATGTAAATGACAGGTCGACGTGCACACGTTTGTATATATATATATATGTAATACATAAACAACTAGCTAAATAGCCCCAAAGCTCTGTGAATGTGAAGCTCTATAACAAGCCTTCGAACGATATTTCTCATTTTCTCGTGTTTCGAAATTAGGTAAGTAAAGGTATGCCAGAGTGCCAGTGTACACATTGGCGCCAGTCGCTCGTAATAACGATAAGCTCCGTAATTACAACTGCTTGCCGCATGACCTATACGAATATTAAGTTATATGTAGGCATACATTACATATATACTATATTATTTATATGTGTATTTGACCGGAGGCTACCACAACATTGAAATGTGCATTTTGCAACCCACATCCGGATTGTGGAAGTCCTTAGACATGCGCTACGCTTCCGACATATCAACCCCTCTCATTTAATGTCCATAATAATACAATATCATTCTGACAAATTATATGATTTATCAAGGACTGAATTGGCTGAAAACGTGAAAACCCTTTTCAATATAAAATATATCATAAATTTCTATGCTCGATTGATGTAGTATATAATAGCTATTTTGTATATTAGTTATTTGATAATAGTATAAGATACAATATCGAATTGCGTGTGTGTGTGTTTGTGCAAATAATACAACCAACCAACCCCTCAGCCCCAAATCGAGTGGAGAGCACGCGCACGCGTCCGCATTGTGTGAAACACATTTATATGTCGTTTCGTCGTCGGCGGGCGGCAGCGACGTTGTCAACAAGTGAATTCAACCCCTTTTGCCAATGTTTATTTTATGGATTTTTTTTATAATGGGTCTGTGCAGCCACCGTGTGCACACCGGTTTTCTGTGTACGGTGTGAATAATACCCATACACGCACACACACACACGTATACACTTCACATATTAAACTTATAAACATATACGTGTATTATATGCTCGAGTGTGTGTGTGTATTTATAAAGAGGAAACGTGTGAAAAGCGCTGGGTTTTCACGCACGCTTGCTCGCTTCAACTATTTAATATACTGGCTATACATAATATGCGTGTGTGTGTGTGTGTGTATGGGTGTTTATTGGGAACGCTGGATGGAACCTCCAGGGCGACGCGACGCAGACGCCAACGCCGACGGTGTGCCTTGGACAAAAAAGGTATATATGTATGCGTAATTTCGAAAATAGATCTCAATGAAATCATCTTTATTTCTGAAGCGAACATCGGATAAGGGCGGATGGGATTTTTTACGGCACGGTCCGGAGAGGCTATTGTACTTTTGTGGTATATATGTATATCTATATTATCTATATAGTGTGTGACGCAATATTCGCAAGAAGCGAGAATGGAATTGACAATAAAAAATGTTGGCATTAAAACTTTTTGTATTTGGTTTAATAAGAATTTACTTTTGCCATCTGTAACCCCTTGATTTTATGGGTCTGGAATCGCAAATAATACTTTTTATTTTGTCCGAGTTGGTTTAGTAGATGTATCGGCTACCTTAGGCGGATCCAAAAAATAGTCTGGAGGACATAGTGTCTTGATATTGAAAATAAAAAAAAAAAAATTATTTATTGAATAAATTATTGTTACCAAGTAAAAATGTTTGTTAAAACTCTGATTTGCAACGTTTGACAGTTATTTTTTTGGTATTATTTATTATTATTTTAGGCAACATATTTCATTGAATCATTTTTTCTTTGAGAAAAATATATCTTTATCTTTTGGCTACTCTTTTTCGAAAAATGCAAATTTCTATCTCATCTTAATTCTGAACTAGACAGCCCCCTTTTTTCAGGGTGAGATATGTACTTATATCACCCCATGAAACCGCCAATATTTCTAGTACATTCTTAAAAAAATGTGTAAGAACTTTTTGTTTGTAATAATCAGGGCAATCAAAAATATGCCCTTAAAAACTGTTAAACTTAAAATATGACCTAAATCATCAAAATATACCCTCAAAACTGCAAAATATGCCCTTAAAATGGAAAAATATGCTTTAAAAATATAAAATTGCAAAAAAAATAATTAAAACACTATTAATTGACATTCTAAAAATCTACATATTAATGATTAAAATGTACCTAAAGTGTTAAAATAAATCGTGCCTTTTCGATGCAAAAAAAACTTTTTTGTTACAATAAATATATTTTTATAACAAAAAAAGTTACAATAAATACATGTTTTCTTACAAAAAATATTACAAAAAAATGTTATTATTGTAACAAAAAAATTATTTGTTACAAAAAAATTTAACTGCATATTTGTATGTACGCATTTATTTGGGAATATTTATTTTTGCACATTTTCGTATCAATTTGGGTACATTTATTTGGTCACAAAATGTACGTCAATATCGATTTTCTGTTGGTACAATTTCATTTTTTTGGGCACACTTTATTATTAGCCATAAATCAAAATATTTGAACCTAACAATTTTGGCTTAAAAATTAAAGAAAAAAAAAAGAAACACATAATACAAATAATGATACGACTTCGCATAAAACATGCATTGTCATACTTTTGGTTAGGGCAACCTTATTTATTATTTTAGAAGAGTTTTGTATACGGTCAGATACAATAATTTTAATTTCTTCTCTCTTTCTCTCAAATCCTTTTCCATATTTCCAGAATTATTATATCGTGGGTCTCAAATCAGAAGTCTACAAACAATAAAAAAATCGAAACTAAATTTATTTGTTGAAATAGATAAAACTTATAATTTAAATTCGTTTTCTCTATTCAGTTTTTTGTTTTTATTTTGGTGGTTGTAGACCTCTGATTTGAGACCGATAATATGTTCTACATGTTCTCGTAATAGTTCAAGTTTAAAAAATAATATATATTGAGATATTCTGCGTAAGATCTTCTCGAATTTAATTTATTTATTGTTTGCTTTAAAAGAAACAAACATAAAAAATACATAATGTATATAATGTAAACTATAAACTATTTCAATATATATATATATATATATTCAATTTCCTTTAGTATTTATTTGATAAACTTGATTCTAAATATCATTTAAATTTAAAACAAGACTCAAAATTTTAAATAAAATTCACCAAATTCAAATTAACAATGCTTTTGATTAAAACAAAAATTTAATGATTGTTATAATTAAGAAGTGAATCTTTAAAAATATAATTTAGGTAAATTTTGAATCGCATAATGAGTTAAAAAATGTACTCCAAACAATGGCAGTTTCTCTCAAAGCGTACAGGCCGGCAAGAATACTAATTTGCAAGCTAAAAATGCAAAAGACGCCAACAATTTTTAATTAACCGAAAGAAGCCCCAAAACATTGTAAATATGTTATGCTACTGGTGGTCACTCTGGCAGAGAATTTGAATTGGTTAAAATGTAAGCTGAGCTTTAACTAATGACACTATCCGTCGCTGTTTACGGTTAGGTTGATTATTTTACTTTCAAGAGAAAGCTGATGATATTTGCAATACTAAACTGGATATAATCGTCTCTTTTATATAATAATTTAAAAGGTTCCTTAAAGAGTAATCTCTGTTTCAAATGGGATTACTGAAAGATAT